>LPNX010453329.1:0-35037 GCA_001517045.1 Pseudotsuga menziesii
TGGGTTGTTCTTGACCTTGGTCATTTTTCTGTAATAAAACACCAGCAATGGTGTCTTCAGATGCAAAAGAGAAAAGATAGAATTCTTTAGTGTAATCTGGGCTGATTAATACGGGAACTTGACCACATGCATCTTTTATTTGTTGGAAAGCTCTTTTTCCTGTTTCATCCCATTGAAACTTGACATCATTTCTAAGCAACTTATTCAAAGGCTTAGTTACTTCTGCTAGATTAGGAATAAACCTCCTAAGGAAATTAATTGTACCAAAGAAAGATTGGAGGCCTTTCTTTGTGTTAGGCAAGGGGAGTTTAGCAATGGCTGCAATTCTTTCTGGATCTATTTTGACACCTTCTTTGCAAATTATGTGACCCAGTAATTTCCCCTCAGTAACCCCAAAAACTGACTTGGCTGGATTTAAAGAGATCCCAAATTCTCTGCATCTTTCAAAAACTTGTTTTAAATGCCCTATGTGACTTCTCCCATCCTTAGAAAAAACCGTTAGATCATCCTGATAAATTTCAATAATTTTTCCAATTAAACCTCTGAAAGCATAGTCCATTGCTCTTTGAAAAGTAGCCCCAGCATTAGATAGACCGAAAGGAATTCTTATGTATTCAAAGGTTCCCCAAGGAGTTGTAAAAGTTGTTTTGTGCCTATCTTCTTCTCTGACTCTGACTTGGTTATAACCAGAAAAACCATCAAGCATTGAAATCATACCAGATCCTGTTACTCTTTGCAATAAAGTTTCCATTTTAGGGAGGGGATAATTATCTTTCTTGCACACAATATTAAGATTTCTGAAGTCCACACACAACCTGACTTGACCATTCTTCTTTCTAACCACCACCAAATTGGAGCACCAAGCAGAATGTCTAGTGTGGGCTATTATTCCATCTTTCAACATCTTTTGAAGTTCTTGTTGTACTAAGGGGGCCAACTTAGGATTTATTTGCCTAAGTTTCTGTCTAAATGGTTTGGCTTCTTCTTTAAGTGGAATAGTGTGCTGAATCACATCTTCCCTATAGACTTTAAGCTTGTCATAAGTGAAGGCCAAAACATCCCTATATTCCCTTAGTAAATTAATAATCTATTCTCTTTCATCTTTGGGTGTTGATTTCCCAATTTAACCATCCTAGGTTCTTCCTTTGTGCCTATGTTCACCTCTATGTAATCACTTGGCTTTGTACCTGATTCTTCTTTAGGTTTATGGCCATCTTCTCTATCAAATGCCCTTTCTAAAGACACAACTTTCCTAGGGGCTAGATTAAGCTTTTGACTTTCTTCTGCGTAATAACAACCTTCTTCCTCTTCACTAATGTGAAAGTCAGCAAATTCTCCTATATTACTCAAAAACTTAATCACTTGTTTATCATCATCAAAGACCTGCCAATTATCTACATTATCTGGAATTGAAGGCCTGAAGATAACTTCCATTTTAACTTCTTCATCTACTAACTCTGGTGGTCTCTGAAGGGTGGAAGCAGCAACTGCAAGTCTATCTGCCCTAGCATTAAATTCTCTAGGGATTGCAATAAATTCTATGTGATCAAAGCATGGGATCAGATCCAAAATTGCATCCCTATATCTTCTTAACCTTTCCGATTTGCAAGCAAACTGTTTATTAACCTGTGAAATGATCAAATCTGAATCACCTTTGACCTCTAACTTCTTGATACCCTTATCTTTACACACCTCTAAACCAAGGAGCAAGGCCTCATACTCAGCCACATTGTTGGTGGCATTAAATTCTAGTCGATAGGAAAAATTGTATTCCTTATGAGAAGGGGATTCAATAACTATGCCTGCACCTTTACCGGTTCTAGAGAAGGCCCCATCAAAGTGCATATGCCAAATTTGATTAACTCTTTCATCTTCATTTGATTCTTCAATAGGTCCTAAAGAGTTAGCCAAAATTGCATAATTTCTCAAGTCATAAGTTTTATGCTTTAATTCATTGCTTGGATTTCTTGGGTCTTCTACATGGTGTCTCATCTCCAACTCTCGATTTAATCTAACAAAATTCACTTCAGGAGTTGGAATGGTGGCATAAGTCAAGTCCATTTGAATATTTCCTCCTAAGTCTGCTCCAGTTTTTCTTGAGAGTAACATACCCCAAGCATCTGGGACATCTATCACTACTATGTCCATTTCTATTTGAATGTCTGGAAAAGCTGCTAAGTGTACTTGTAAGCCTGTAATTAAACCACACACTTCAATCATCTTACTATCCATTGCACAAATGTTATGATAAGGCCTTGAGATCCTTAGATTTAATTGTTCCATAACTTTTTTAGTCATCACATTTGAGCTAGCCCCTGAATCTAACATGCAGTTGTGTAGAATATGATTGTTTACTAACAACGAGAGGAAGAATGGCTGGTTCTTTTCATTTCCTTTGTCCATACTCTGAAGAATGACAGGTGCATCATGGTAGGCTATAGCTTTGTCAACATTATTCTGATAAGGTTCTTCTATAGCTTTGAGTAATTTTCCCTTTTGAGAAGGGATCTTCATGATTTCTGCTACAGGAACCAACATCTTAGCATTATTTAACCAACCTCCTAGATCAATGTTTAATTGTGTATTAGGAGCAATTGAAATAGGAGGGGGAGGAGGTACCTTAGGAACATTGGTTGGAGTTCTTTCTTGACTTTGATTCTTCTTACCATTTCTTTGGTAAGTTATTCCTCTATACCTAGAGAAATCTGACACTTGTTGCTCACTAGGCTTAGGGCCAAAAGCTGCTTCTTCTACTTCATTTATCGATTCAACACTTTGACTATTTTCCACTAGGTCCATCCATTCATGCATGCCAATATCATACTTCTGCCCACACATGTTTACTTGTTCATTCTCTGTTCTTTCATTCATTTTATCATTTATGATTTGCAAAAAGACTTGACAAGTGTTTTCTTCATGAAAATCCCCACAAGGCCTACAATATGGAATAGCTTGATGGTCAATCACATTGGTAGACTCTAGAGGATTAGGGGGCCTTTGATCTTGAGGTGGGGGCCGTCTTTGGTTTTGCCACCTATCATTTGGCTTGTTTGGATAGAAATTATTTCCTCTATTTCTTTCCAAGGAAACTACCTTGTTTTGTAAAGCTGTTTGGTTTGCCTGCATGGCAGCTAGTTGATTAGCATGATTCAATTCCATTTGTTTAATCAATTGGGTGAGCTTATCTATGGAGTCACCTTGAGGTTCCTGGTTTTCAAACTTAACTTTTTTTACTTCATTAGCCTTTGAAGAACTACCCCTTGAAAACCCAGGAATATTAGATTTACCAGCAGCTTGCATGTTTTTATCTATCTTGATAGCCTTTTCCTGTGCATCCTTAAGATTTGCAGGTTCCTTATCCCTTTTCTGATATTTCATTTCTTCTTCAAATGCTTGGATGTAATAAATCAAGAGAGATGCTTCTTGGGGCTTGATGTCTGCAGGGAGGCTTTTTACTAAGTCATTAAACCTTTTATTAAATTCTTCGATGGTCTCATTCTCTTGCTTGTGACTAGTATGCAAGGCAGCCAACAAGAAATGGTTATCCCTTCTATCACCCCATCTATCATTGAAAGCTTCAATGATTTCCTTGAGAGTTTTGAACTTATTGTCATTCTGATCTTGAAACCATTCCATGGCATCATCTTCTAAAGACAAAATAAACAACCTCATCTTGACATCCTCATAGTTATGAGCATTACACCACTTGGCCATGCACTGGTTAAACTTGGTGATGTGAGACTTGGCACTGATGGCATTATTACCTTGAAAGAAAGGTAACTTTTCTATAGCTTTATCTGGCAAATCATGAGGATAACCAACGATGTTAGAGAAATCACATGGCTTGCATAGATCATCCATCGGTGAGGGTTGGTTGTTTTGGGCAAACAACAAATGGATATCAGAGATAGCCTCTTCTCCAAGATTTGCAAGGAGTCTACGGGGAGCAAGTCTATTCAACCTCCTCCTATATACCCTTTCAGGCTCGGTGAGGGAGTTGAGTAGACCACTTGAATGGCTCCGGGTAGAATACCTCACTATATTTTGAAGTGGAGTCACCACTTGGAGAAAAAGATAGCTCTAATATGGGCAAATGAGTTATTAAATTTAATTAAAGAATTTTATTAACAGTTTAACGAATTGAAGAATTAAAAACAAGAAATTAATTAATTAAGTCAGACCAAGGACAAATGACTTGTCCCCGGCAACGGCGCCAAAGATGTTGCTGCCTAATTCACACTTTAAGGAACATGAAAGTCACAACCTACTATGTGTGTCCTTGGGGGCAAGCGAGAGCTGGGGACCACTGTCACCACAGTCCACAACTTCTCCGTTTAGGCAAAATCCCAACAGAGCCAAGGGGGGGAATCCCTACGGAAGACTAAGTTCCAGATTTACTGATTAATTACAAAATTAAGGGATCTTATTAAGGTTGTGAGGCTAAGACTTTATACTATCTAAGGAATGACAAGCATCATGCAAATGCAAATATTTCCTTTTAATGACAAGCAGACTTTGAGATAAATGGAGACTAGTGCCTATTAACAAATGGAGTCTGAGGATAAATTACAACTTTACAAATTTACAAATGAAATTGAAATTGAAATTAATTAACCCACAGTTTAGGTGTTATCCCAATCAAAACAGGTTACAATATGGACAAATGAATACTATGAACAATATAAACAATAATGAATGAGCAGTTAAGCAGTATTAACAATATCCACAGTTGTATCAGATGTTATGAACAGATTGAAAAAAAAGGAACAATTATGAAGCTTTTACCCAAAAAGGTTGAAATGAAATGAATCAATTGTGTTACACAAGATCTATAGATTACTAAATCAAATGAATTAAAGATGCCACCACAAGAGTTTGCGAAACTGAAAGGAAATACTTGTAACTGAAAAGTGAAAAGCTTGCAGTGAAATAAAATGTGAAAGTGCTTGTAGTAAAAACCTTGAACAGCAAGGAAAAGATAAATAGCAATGACCTGTGTTTGTAGGACGTTTTGCAATGTCTCTTGTAAATTTTAATAAATTTTATTAGAGGTGAAATCTTTGATTAAGTTTTAGATCCGGTGGTGTGACTACCCCAATCTAGTATTTCTCAAGCCAAAGAGGGAATGCTGGTGCGCTCAACAAAGTGGGAGCAAAGCCCACCCGTAGCTCCTAGGTCAAACCCCAATGCCCCGGTGCTCAACAAGGAGGACGTAGAACGCCTAGAGACCCCCTGCAGTCTTCTACCCCAAGTCGCTTCCGAGTCACTGTTTTTAATCAACAGGAAAAACGGCTAGATGGATGCCTATTAAACTAAAACTCCTCTATCCCCTGTCGTATCTCGCGAGTACCCCGAAGGGTGATAACCGAGTAGAGGAACAGGGGGTAGTGAAGTTGTTGTTGGTTAATTTTAGGGGTAAATTTTAATCTTGGTGATTAGCATGCAAGGTAAATTTTGAACTATCAACAAGATCAACCAAGCGGTATCCCTTATGGGAGGTGCTGGTACTTGATCTTGGACTGAAAAATAAAGTGTGAGGGTTTGTAGCAGAGAAAGAATGTTGTTCTAATTAAACTAAGCCCCCACTTCTCCTGCTTTTCATGCCCAACTTGAAGTCCCTAAAGGGAGATGACAAGTGGGCAGAGGATACACCGGATCAGTGGGTTGTATGGTTACCCTTTTTGACAGAAAATAAAATTAAAACTACTTTGAAAGGAAAATGCTATTAGCTAAAACAATGCCTAACCGCACAACAATCTTTGTTACAGAGATGGTGGTCTGTAACAGAGATAGGTGGGTAAACAGAAGTAAAAAAAAAAATTAACTTAACCTCACTTCAATCTCTGTGACAGAGATGGTGGTCTGTGACAGAGATAGGTGGGTAATCAGAAATAAAACTTGCATAAACAGAAATCTAAGCAACTAGTGTTCTACTTCCTACTCTGCTTCCTAATCTATTTACATATAGATTACAAGTGTTTTATAAACTTTTGTAGAATACCCCAAAAGAACTTCTCGTTGGGGTTTACAAATATTAGAAAAGAAGAGAGAAATGTGAGGGTTTGAACCCCTTTTGGAACCGATTGAAGGTTGAGGTATTTCTGGGCCATTTTGGGTAGCACCTCCCCTTCACCTATGTAAAACCTGTCACAAACCAGCAAGCTTTACTTGCTGAAAATCACATAAAACTCAAAGAAATTATCAGGAAAAGTTAGTCCAAAAAAACACTAATTTATGGCAAAAATCTGATTGAAAAAATAACAGAAATATGATGTTTAGAGGGCTGAAATGCTACTAAAATATCAGATCTGAAATGTTTAAATAAAATACTAAAGAGTGAGGCCCTAAAAATTGGGTTTTTTACCACTATACAATGGTAGAAACCCTAGATCTAGAACCCCCAAAAGAAATCTGAAAACAAGAAACCCTTAGAGGAGCCCTTCTTAGCTTTGGATCCCTGCAAAACAAATCTATTAGAGCTGCAACAAGTAAGCAAAGAGATGAGCACAAAGAATAAATCCTACAAAATACTTTGTAGAATCTTACCAATCTACTCACAAATGAAGATAGAAATACTTCTACCTACAAGTCTCTCCACAAAATACTTTGTGGAGAGCTTCTAAGCTAAACAAATGCAACAATAATTGATAAATCCACAAGGTTACCTCACTAATCCAAGCATGAAATGAGAAATCCACACCAACAGTTTGCCTCCAAAGCTTTCTTCTATTATAACCCAACTAGGGCAAGATTCAATACAACAATAACAAGAGGCTTGGGCCAAATGCTTGAGAAAATATGAGAGGAGAAGAGGGAAAGATTTCAGCAGCATAACAATAGCATGAGAGAAGTTATCAAATGAGGGAGTGAGACCCTCATTATATAGTTGAGGAGTAACCCCAACCCCTTGAAGATCAATGGCCAATATTAGATCTAGATCTAGATTAGATCTCCACCACTAGATCTAGGTATTTGACTTTGCACCCCTCTCAATCATTCTACACCCTTAGATCTAGGGTTTTGACCAAGATGCCCTCTTGAGATTACTTTTGTGGGCCCAAGAGCTAGGCGCCTCCAAACTAGGCGCCCTCCTCCAAATGTGACGCCCTCCTCTAAATGTGGCACCTTCCTTTAGATTGACGCCCTTCTCTAAATGTGACATCTCCCCCTTTTTATATGTGGCGCCCTTCTTTAGCTAGCGCCTCCTCTTATTTGATGCCCTCTTCTATACTTAGGGTTTGTCTACTTAATATTAGGTTGGGCCACTTCTTTATGTAGCGCCCTCTAGACTTGGCCGCCCTTCTAGTGAGGGTTTAAACCACTCCAAACATGTGACGCCTCCTCTATAATGGTAGCGCCTCCCTTTATTTGGCAGCGCCTCCCTCATTTGGTGGCTTTACCCTTGGACTTGGCTTTTCAGAAATAAAATTTTAACCTTTAGACTTAGGTTAAAACTTCCCAAATCCACTTTTATTTAATTTTTGAAATTTAATTTAAAATTTCCCCATTTTTTACTTAGGAAAAATTAAAAATAATTTCAAAAATTAATATCTTGGCCATGGGGGGGTGGAAAAAATTTAAACAAATTTTCCTAGGCTTAGCAACCCCCAAACAAAATTACCATGGCATTATTTGATTTTTTCCTTCAAAATAAAAAAATATGAATTTTTGACTTAGGGAAATTAACTAATTCCCTAGGAAAAATAGACCTTGCTTAGCCAAAAATGGTCTATCTCCTCAACCCCTTGAAGATCAATGAGACTCGAAGCAGTGGCTTAGGGGGTTTCATAGCAATTTACCTTGCATTCATAGCCCCTATTACAAAGTGCCAGTGCTTGAGCAATTACATTATTACATCAAAACTTAATTAATTAACCACCAAGGGGTGAAATTAATTAACTAGAAAAAATAAATAAAAATACAACAACATATCGAAACTCCGCAAGACTCTTACACAAATGTCTAGCATGGTCATGAATAACATTTTGAACCCTTAGCCACCCCATGGACTCGATTGTTAGAACGCCCGTCACCACTTTGGAGGATTTTGAGTGAAAAACCTAACCAATTAAAATCGTTTAAAAAACAAGATTAATTGGAAGGGGAAAAAACACTCGATGAGGGGACTTCCCTAACAACCAGTTCCATGGTGTGGCGTCCATATCATATGACCCACACTAGCACATATAATTACATTAATTTTCCCACGCAGGGGAGCGGACATTTCGTTTTACAAAGGGGCAATTGCCTTGCAGAAGTGAAAAAATCCTCAGATTTTGCCAAGGTACAATTTGTACAATTATGTACATCTTCATGTACATGAAGTTGCCACCTAGTCGAAATAGGTGGGCAACATGGACTTCACCAGTGCTTAAAAGCACAGCTAATCGCAGCTTTCATCCGAGACATATTTTATAAGGTCAGCATGTTTTTTATCATTGCTTTTTGGACCTTTTCTTATACTCTTCAAGGAGTATTTTAGCACTTCATTGCTCTTGCCCTCTTTACATATGTTAAGAAACACGGTTTTATAATTTTCATTTTTCATGGGCGCATATTCAATAATTTCAACACAGGTAGTACATGAGCTTTCAGTTTTAGCCAACAACATCTCAAGTGACTGGGGGGGGATTTTGCACAGTGCCAAACATCGGGACAACCGATCGGAATGATTTAGGCATACTATCCAACTTACCAAAAGCAAGTTTTGTCACCAACTCAGAGCCGAGACACAATATAAATAGGGAAGCTTGTCCAACAAAAGTTCTAGCGGGGAAAAAGATCCTCAATGCCATAAGTCAAGAAATCAGTCGAGTTGAAAACTAAACTGGAAGGTAATGGATGGGTGAAGACAATGGATGATGGAGCCAACACTAGCAAGACAAAACAATGGTGGGAATGACTACCTCTATTCTCCCTAAGGAGGGTAAAACCAATGAGTATAGATCAAGAACTTCCAAGTCTAAGTAGGGACATCAATACATAGTACAATATACAACCAAGTCCATATAAATATGATCGCCAGATCATGATACCACAAGTTAATACATGTCACAAGAATCAGTATAAGAGCAATAATAACCATAACACAATATAAAATGCTGAGTCATAACCATGCAATATAATCCATCTGAGACACCATCTGTCCAATGAGAAAGAACTGACATAAAACTGGGCATCAATGACTGCTCTGAAAATGACATAAATGGCTACATCGGTCCTCAAATCTGAGTGTCCTGAGACTCAGTCCTGACATGGGAGAGTACAATAGTCCACTAATATAATAATGATCCATCAAAACTGCTCATCTCAACATCTCATATGTAAGAGATTTGGCTGAAAAAAGTACTGTGTCTGAAAAATAGAATATGGTAGCCTGGCTACTATATATGTGATAACAGTCCCTTCTACTATATTAGCACAAGCTCGACTTATAAGATCGTACGAATGGATGTGGGGTCGCTACTCAGTGGAGTTAGCAGGTGAATTGAAAAGTATTACTCACCAATGGATAATTCATTGGGAAAGTAAAATGAGAGAGAAAGAATAAGTTACTGAAATAAAAGTAAACCACAGTCACTAAATCAAAATCCAGATGCGATATGATTAAAAGATAAATGCGTAAAGACATAGCTCGCAGGCACCAAAGGTAAGTCTCTACCTCCTCGGCAATGACGCCAAAGATGTTATCACTCAAGATGTAGCTGTCGATAAAGGGTATCCTATTCGCGATGGTAGAGGAGGGGCGGCTAAACCAAGTGACACCGCAAGGGCCTTGTCCACGACTAATGAAGTAGTTGTCACACCTGATGGGCTCTTGTCACTTTAGACCAAGCTAAATGCAATACCAAGGGGGAGACCCTGTCAGCCAATGAAGGTTAATGATGAAGAAAAGACACGGAGGTAAATGCAAACATATGTATCTTGACAAAGTATCTTAGATTAAAAAAGACTACTGAGGTAAGGGCTTGAGGAACAGGTTAACAGGCTTAGCAAACAACAAAATGATCGACCGAGATGATTTTACCCCAATAGTTGTGATTACCAAAACAGATCTAAGATAGATCAAGTGTCAATATAAAATACCCAATTTGTTCTAGCTAGGGTTTAAGAATTAAAATGGAATATGGCTACAAACTGGTGTTTTGATGGATGATTAGCTACTCTAAATTGTTGCTTGATGCTAGATATGATGATTGGAAATGATTCAAGCAACACCCAAGTCACCAAACAAAACAAACTAACAATTACCCAAGGAGGGAAAATTGCCCCAAAGAGGACCAGTGTTGCAGGATGGGGGAGTTAGATCTAAGCCAAACTTGGTCTCTAAGGGATTTATATTATTTCCAACTTGGGTTATCGATTAAATCCTTAACCAGTGACCGAAAACAAAACTTGTAAAATTTGAGGGTTTTAATAATTAAAGAGAATGCTGACTAGTGGAATAGAAATCTAAACTAAGAAAAAATAATTATGATCTTACCCAAAACTTGGTTAATGCCGTAAACGTGACACTCTTTCTCAATTTTGATCAACTTGGTGAAATCTTGACAAAGATTTTGCCCCAACGAATTTTCGTAATGTGGATGTAGCTCCCCTCTTGCCTCCACCAGAAAATGACTGTGTCAATTTAATTGTAAATGGAAGAAAAACACTATGCCAAGGAACACTCAATTTGACAAACAAAGTGCACTAACGAAAACCCCCTGAGATGCCACAAATTTGGAGAAGAGAAGCTACACTTCTCCACAATAGCGCCCCTCCACAACTTGTCTTCCTGCCACAAGAAGCAACCACAATAAATACTAGCAAATTCTACCATGATCTCACCAATGCTCAAGGAGTAAGATAATGCAATCACAACCTATGATTATCACACAAGAGAGTCGAGACACAAGTTTTGGAAAATGATATTTTCTCTATTAGCCAAAATCTCTGAGAGCCAAGAGTCCATTATGGTGAGTGAGTTCATCAATAAATAGAACTTTAGATGCAAAATCCCTAGCTCCAAAATGAAATGGAGGGCTAGGATCAAAACATAACCAACACCATAGGAAAGGAACATATAAAGGTGCTAACTTCTAGTGATACATCAAGTATTTATTGTATGGCGGTTACAATGTCAATAATCTATCAAATATGATGAGGAAAGATGTTTGCAATACTATTTTTAAGTATCCTTGAAGTCTTAAAAATTACAAACTAGTAAAGGATAGCAACAAAATCTGATATTGCATTAATAGGATTCAAATATATTATTTCTGTGATATGTTTTTCAAATATATTCCTGGAACCATAAAATCTGCATTTGCATACGATTCGTGATTGCTTCATTGCTTTGGGTTTATCTCTTTGTTTTTTGGTTTATTTTTCCTTTTCAAGAGATGCGCTAGATCCTTTTGAATTGAGTTTGTTGCTTGATGTACATTTGAGTCTCATCACCCTACTTTGATAATTTATGGAAATTAATTTAATTTCTTTCTTTCTTTCCTATAATAAGTAAATACAAATACTTATATCACTTTATGTTGATCTTATTATTTCCTAAATTTCTTTGAATGGAATTTTTTTTTAGGAGTGTGAAGTCTCAACAATGAAGGTTGAGCTCAAAGATGAGATCGACAAATTAATGTTGACAGATGCACCACTTATTTTTCCTCCTGGACAGGTAATCCTTGTTGTTCCTTGAAAACATGGAATTGAAATTGCCAATAATAATTTAGTGATTTAATATTAATAACTTTTATAAAAAAATGTAGTGGTAGGCCTTTTTGACTTAAGATAATTTATAACTAATTTCTAGTACTTCATCGAACTATCACCTAGTGAGTGCATTTATTGGTTAATTATGCTTTAACTGTATACTAACTAAAAGTCCATTTTGTCATTAAATGGCCATCTTTACAATGCTTGAACAAGACTATATATTAAAAAATTGTGTACAGTTTACTTGCTTTTGTTAAAGCAAGTTTCAAAATTCATGATGGCTCCAAGATGCAGTTTTGGAACAAAGAGGTAACCAATTACCAATGAGAGATATGGAAACTCAGGTGCAAGTATGTTTTTTACTAAGAAAGTACTTTTGTTTCATCTTTTATTGCGCTTTGGAAAGATGAGGTACGGAATCAGTTACTAGCCAAGGGCTCCTAATTAATCAAGGACGCCAAAAGATTGGATCCTATTGTATTCTGATTTTATTTCTGCTCTTATAAGCTTCAGGAAGCGATTATTATAGGCATCGTATATACCCATCGATTACTAGCATTTTTTATTGCAAATAAGTTTATGTGAATATAAGAAGTAATTTGAAAAATAAAAATCACTAAGTAGTGAATGGTTAGCTACTAACTTATTCAAATAACCAATATATTAAAGCTGCAAAATGATTCAGTGATAAATAAATTAAGCAAAGAGTTCTTTTCTCTTTCGTAATTACAATATGTTATGCACAACTAAAACACATAATGAGAAGAGGGAGCATTATAGGGGTAGCATGTTTACATGCCTGCAAAGAATTTAAGATATGTATTCATCAACTCCACTATGGTTTTCTAAACTTGAATTCCACTACAATTTTCTGAGTATGAAGCACCTCCTTTGGGGAAATGCTATATGACTTAGCCAAGCCTCCCATGCTGATTCTCTTTCAATGGTTAAAATGATAAGAAATCAAGGAAAGAGGGAAAATATCTCTTTTAAAGGTTGTCTCTATGCATTATAGAAAAGTACATATCTGTAATAGAAATTTGTTTTACTATAGGAAACCTAGAATAGACTCAATAAAGTTAATGCCTCTTGTTACCACACAAACTACCACCACTAAAGTGCAAGGTTCTCACAAGGGTATAGTTGAGTTCAACTCTTAGAAGTGTTTCCAGTGTCACTTAAACAATAGTTTCTCTTCACTCTAGTACATAGGATAAGGAACTAGCACTAAGGGAAATTCCCTAAACACAACTTAGCTTCAAAGGATGATTCTTGGAGATATATTTTAATATGAAACTAAGTTGTAATAATTTCAAATATGGATTATTGTCGCAAAAACTAGCATGCTAAATGAAAAGTATCAAAAGGTTCCTTCCCTTTCATCGAGTCGGTGAAGCTCCAAATGCAATGCAGATAAGAGACCAGACTAAATATCGTCTCAAGTCGAAAGGGCCAGGATCTAAACTCTACTAGCATGATGTGCCGAGGAACTGTTTGCTTGTATCTGTTGAAATTTACAGGTTAGATGAGCTTTAATACAAGTAACAAACTTTAATACATGAACATATAAGAACTCAGGTTCACAATAAGATTGTATAATGAAAATTTAAACCGTAATAAATACATAACTTTCATCTCTTTCAACTTAACCCTCCATTTGGTCATTGGTCAAGGTTGGTCCTTGAGAATCATCAATTGCAATGTACAGTAAACTACTAAATCTCAAAAGCCATGTACAATAAACTAAATCTCAAATAACATGTATAGAGAATGACTAAGCTAAAGAATCATAACCATTATTTGGATCTACCTTATACTTAGATGAGTTTCATTTTCTCACCAAAGGGACAAGTCAAACTGGGTAAACATGTTAGGTACCTTGAGAGAGAGAGAGTTTAGGTAGAAGTGAACAAACCTCAAATTCTCCAATCTAAATAGCAATTTAGTCACACTGATACAGTCATACTGCTGAAGATGACTTACACAATCAAGCTCACGAGATCAGGAACGGAATCATAGGTGTGAGATCACGCTGGTGTGAAGATATCCTAGATAGGATAGAAACCGTAGGCAAGTGTTGATGTGTGTAGTCACGGTAGAATGCAAGGGAGTGTTGTCACATGAAGCTAGGATAAACTGTGCGTTAGCCCAGTCACCCGCGCAGAAGAGAGATACACAGATAGCCTCTGCGGACAGAGTTACGGAGTAGCAACTGACAGCCAAGATGGATCCGTCAGACAGGGCAGCTAGCAGCATAGCAACGGTAGACAAGATGGAACTGGCGGATGAGCAGTCGATAGGCAAGAAGGAACCGACAGACAGGTTCACGTTGGTAGCGGAGCTATGGGTATCCGACAGACAGAATGGAACTGGCAGATGAGCAGCCAGCAGGCGAAAAACGTAGGCAGTCGACAGAGGAACAACGTAGGCCGCCGACAATGGAACACGTAGGCAGCTGGCAAAAAAAAATGCAGTCAACCCGTGAAGGAAAAACGCAGAGAGAGATCCACGCAGACAGTAGCTGGAAAAACAAATAAACACATGAAGGTAGATGGGTGATTACAAACCTTATCTAAAGTCCCTTTTATAAAGTTAGGAGAACCAAATTAGTTACGCGTAGGAACGGGAAAGTGGTCCAAGTAAATAATAAAAAAATTGGATCGATAAAATAAAATATAAAGTAAAATCAAAATTAAAACATAAGGTAAACATTCATAGGATAGAGGGTCAAAGGTTCTTTTAAAAGCATAAAGTCACCAAAACAATAAGTGGTCCCAAAGTCCTCTAATAAATCATAAAATAACCATAACAATAAAAGGTTCAATGGTCCTTTAATAAATCATAAGGTAAATACACTTTAGGATAAAATCCATAAAGTAGGAGTCATCATAATCAAAGGTGCATACAAGTGAGAGTGATAGGACCAAGTAAGAATAGGACCATGAGTCAACAACCACAAGATCAAGGTGAACCGTAAAGGTGGACAAGCATTCATTTAGGATCAACAAGACCAAAGACTTTTCTCTCTCTCAAGGTACATAGTTTTATAAATTTTGTCATCACTGTATAAGGGGAAGATCCAAACGAATGGTACAATCCTTTTGTCCTTAACATTGCTCCTAAGGTTTAGGTTCTGGGGACATCATCAAGGGGTGACCAGTCCCTTGAGAAGCAACCTAGCAATAACCAATTTGGAGAGGCGAGATCATTATCTTCCATTCTTAATGAATTCCTTTCAGCCCTAGGCTGAGTTCAGTCTCACACTGAATCATATTGATCAACCCCTAGAGCTTGACTGGTTCCTCCATTCTCTCACAGAATGCTTCTCAGTACTAAGTTGAGTTTCAGCCTCACACTGAAAGCTGATCAACTACCTACAGGACCTACTTGGACATCGTGTCCCTGGTCCCAGATCAGAATATATCTCTCCCTCTACCTGCAGGCTCTACCTGGACATCGTGTCCCTGGTCCCAAACCAGAATACCCTAGAGGCATATAGGGACCCTAGCCACATGCTAGGGGCTTTGCCATGGCATCAACCTGCTTGGTCCTAGACCAAGAACCCCAGGAGACTATTGGGGTCCTGTTGATGCCTGGAAAATACTAGGTATCGACAGTAGGGATACTCCCCAATAATTGTTCCCAATTAGATCGCTTATCATTTGGTATGGAGAATCCATTTGGTTAGCGGCTCGGCTACCGTAGAATTAAATGAAAGCTTGATACCGATTGCGGCCTGGTCCATCGTTTATGTGTGTTTTTATTGTTTTGTAAATGATATGCAAGTGCCTAAATTAAATGCAGATGATCAAGAAGCAAAGGTTTCACAATGTGATGCATAGGTTCTTACCTCCCGTCGTATCCCCTTTGTTCCTAAATCACAAAAAACAAATAACAGCTATGCTAAGCTAATTCTATCTAACCTATCCCTAGGGAGCAAGATGATTATTTGCATGAGTAATGTACTGTATTTTATGCACAAAGAATTTTACAGATAGCTGGTATAATTCAGAATACATAAACACAGTAGAAAAATAACATAGAGATAGCTCATTGTTTGTTAAAACATTCATTACTCATCTGCTGCATAAGCTTCACGATAATGAAAGGAAATCATTCACAACATAGAAATAGTTCAGAAGTGAAACGATCTCATAGATTTATAGAGTAATCTAAAACATAAATAGTTCTATATTCAGCCATCTACACAACATGCATTTGAAACTTTGACAGCTCCTTCTCCAGCAGAAATTCGGTCCTTTCTTATAAAAAGAAATAGTTCTTCTTACAAAAAGTATTTCACATAAGATTGCTAGAAAAGTCCTTTCTCCATTCGACTCTACTTCTATTTATACATTTGCACAATGACTCTTGGTTCTCCTGCCCTTTGGGCTTCCTCAACATTCGGTTACAAAATATTTTTCTTCTAGTGTGCTCACTAATTAAGATTATAAATACAAAATATTACAATTATATTCCCATGTGTCAATAGGACAAAAACACTTTTAAGTGAGCTTAGTCAACTCAGTAATGAATTGTTTCCAAGCCACAGCATTCGAAACAATGATCTCAAACTCTGCTGGTTCCAGGAATCGGATCGTGACCTCATGTTTGGACGCTTGAGTCTTTATGTCAGCCATCCTTGCTGGAATTACTCGAACTTGATCTTCTAAAAGGCAATTGTTTATTGCAGCTTGAGCAATTACACTTTTGATCACCTTCTCAACTGGATGCCAAGTTCATCCACCCTCAATCTATCATGCAACTGCTTCAAGAATTCTTCATGGGCTGGGAGCTCCTCTAGCCTCCTTTTGGATGATGTTTGGTATGAGTGGTGACTGCAATAACACAAAAAACGTCTTAGTATTTAAATCATTAAACAACTTATGCACTCGAACGAGATAAATGACTAAGATATGCTGGTCAAACCATTTTAAAACAAACATCAGTACTTTGCATTGGGTCAAGAAAAACACGACGCCAGTTAGTGGGTAAAATGTTGGCAACAAAATTCTTGCACAGGCGAGTCTTGGCCTCTGTATGCTCATCATGATCTAACAGACTATGGGAAGACAATGCCTCCGAATGGACTGGTGAGGCTCTGAGAGCAGGTAGAGTGGCCAGGGTGAGTGTAAACTTAAAGGAACGGCGAAACTTAAAGAAATACAAGGGAAAGCCCTTTTTTTAACCCACACAAAACCCTACCTACTCCCTACACGGCGTATAAATATACATCTACGTGCTAAAACATTTTAAAGTGGTAGGTGAGAGCATTTACACTTGCACATGCAAGACTCAAACATCGTTGGCGCCAAACATATCGTATCGGGCGGTTACTAATAAGTCAAAGTAAGAATAGCCCCAGCAATGGCGGCTTGATAAACCCCAACACAGGTGCAACCATTAGCTTAAGACTCAGTAATACACCCGCATTCTCTTTGCGGCTTGGTGGTCAAGATAAAATCGGCAAGAAAAAATGGACCACAGCCGCCGTAGCGGCTCCAAGACTAAAAATTCTCCTCCCAAGTAGGCCTAATGAGGATCGGGTCATCAACGAGGAAATTTCTCAACCGTTGCGGCAGCAAAAGGGAAAGGCATCCACCGCAGCGGGTCTCAAAAAATTAGAACAGGTTTCGATAATAAACTTGCACGCATGCCCGCTGTAGCGGCAAAAAGATAAGGGATCATTCGACAAGGCGGGGTGTTGTCCGCCTATTGCACACCAGTAGCAGAAACTTTTCGAAAGTTGTCTCCTCACTTAAGAAAGTGGGAGAGGTGTGACCTTGGGTGTTGTTTAGAAGTTATTGTGATTCAATGTGTTTGTTTATTATGAATTCGACACATAAAACAAAGCAATCCACGTTGCTATCAATAGAATTAAAAGATAAACAATAATTCAAGACTTTATAAAGATGCATTCATAGATAGAAATTAAAATACACCACAGACAAGTGATCCAAATATAACAATTATGCATAGATTAAAAGATCAGTGCCTTTATGGAATCAACACTTTGCAATGCCTTAAGAAATTAATAGCAAGTCTTGAAATAAAGCTAGTGAATATTACGTTGTGCAAGTGCTCTTGGTATATTTTAATTATTTAAAGTGATCTTGCTTATGGTGTCAACGAAGGTTTGTCAATAGCCGAAAGAATGCTCCAACTTTAATCTGTTGAATACATGACGGCCCGCCCAGTATCCCAGGCTGGTATCATGAAGATTGATCAGCTAGTTGAGAAGCTTAGACAGCGAGGAGTTCCAGCGCCTCTACTAAGAAGAACTTAGGAAATTCTTTACAACGTCGGTGCGTTGGTTATGGGGTTTAAATTTTATTATGTTTCTCTTGCAAGATTAAAAATCCAATGCCATTTCTGGGTACTTCGATTTTGAAGTCGGTCAGAGCATACTCCAGCAAGGAGACAACGAAGTTAATTAATTATGGGGGAGTGAGTTGCAAATTTTATTAAGTTGATTAATTAAGACTCTTCTACAGAGAGCGCTCTTGACCTTGTATTATGACAAAGGTTCAAGAGACTTAGCTAATCTAAATGCCTAATGCAAGGATATGCAAGTCTAACTATGTTCTCCGATAGAGAGTGCTCTTGACTTGGGTTATTTCAAGTTCAAGAGACTTAATTAATTAATTGATTAAACTTAAGAGAAAAATAAAGATCTAAACTACCCAAGAGTCTCTTTGAGGCTTTTTAGGCCCTAATCGGGAAAGCATGGGGGTAACTAAACAAAACCTTATGTTAGCAAAATAAATAAATAAAGAGACTTTTTACTTTTCTATTTTATGCAAAATAATTTAATCAGAAACAAACTATCTAACCTTAGTAAAAGAAACAAAACTTTAACAAATTTGAACTATTCTATCCTATTCCACCTTTAGCAAAGTGTTAAATAAATATGCAAGCATGAAAAATGGACGATACAAGCTTCCTCCAAATGGGGGAAGAGGGGTGTGGGAGCCGTAATCCCACTTGCTCTTTATTAATTTGATTACAATGCCTAAAGTTTGGAGTCCTTTGTGTTCTTGAGAATGTCTTCAAGGCAACCTGGAGAATGGGGATGAAAAAAGGGGCAAAATGAATGTTTCTTGGAGTTTATATTTTTGATTTTTTGCCAGCATTCCCGCTTAACCTGTCATGAAAAGAGAAAAACGAGCGAGCTATTTTTTTGCAAAATGATAGATTAAACAATAGAATACTCTAACGAAATACACTTAGTACTTCAGCAAAGATAGGAACTTTATGCTACTTCAAGTACTAACTAGATCTAAGTAAAAATGCAAAAATTTTGACACTTCCTAGATCTAGAAATGAGAGCAAGTAAGATGCAAACGATTAGCTTTATAAATTAGAATTTTACTTGCAAACATAAAGTGGAGAAATTGCGAAATTTTAATTTTAGGGTGAATAAAGAAGATAAAACCACTTGGATCTTGAATCCTTGAAACCACTTTGGATCCCAAATAGCATGTACCTGCTAGAAACGTATGCTGAGCTCCAAGAAAAGGAGATGCAACTTAGCTCAACCTTCTACTTGGTACGGTGATGTGATCTACAGACAAAAACTTATCCACTTGCCAAAACGGGGGTTGAATCATGTATTGTTTACTAAACAAATCACAAAAGCATGAAATATAGCTGAATAAAACAATGCTCTTTAAGATTTCTCAAAGTAAATGGAATAAATAGGTAACTTGAAAGCTACAAATACCTATTTTTACGTGCTTTTATAAGCCCTCTAAAGCATGTATTAATACCCACAAATTAGCAAAAGCAAAGAAATTGAAATAATATCACCTCATTAACCAGAACATATGCATCCAAGATCTACACAGCATGAGCCTCCAAAGCCTTTCTTTATTAAAAAATAGGTTGCACAAGAGCAACAAGCATTACAATATTTCACCAGAGGTTCTCTACATCAATCATCCACACCTAATAGAGCTCAAAGAGCCTCTATTTATACAAAGAGAGAAGGCTAAAACCCTAAAACCAAACTAGAGTAACACCGGAGTAATTGAATGAGCTCGGCATGATGATTTGGAGTTGAAATGAACTGCAACTGAGTTGTAACTGAGTGCTGGAGTAATGAGGGGGGGTAAGGTGGCTCATCCTCCCTCGTAACGATCACCCAACCAATAGATAACCCACACTTCAACCAAAAACGGATTTGACCAAAGAGGGCAGTTTTCTGACTGATAGTTCAACTGCTACACTCCGATACTGGATCTGAAACTGACCGATATTGATTGGAATCATCATATATGCTCCGTGCCATGTCATTTAGCCTTTTATTTCGCTGAATTCGGATTAATTTGGAGAGATTTGGATTTTCTCCAAAATAATCATTTTCATTAATTAATCAATATTTTCCCCAAAACTGACTTTTTTGAGAAAATATGAGTTATCTAGCCGAATAATGATCTGAAACTTGGTGCTAGCTGGCTGGCTGGTCATGAATGATTTTTGGCATAAGGTTAGAGCCTTCAATCACTAAATTCGGGTTTCGGATGACCGACTTATTACAAATTGAATTTTTCCATTTAAATTATGGAAAAATTTAATTAAAAACGTAGGAAAAATTAAAAAATTAAAAAACAATATTTTGACGCGTCCTGTAGAAATTTTTCGGAATTTTGACGCGTCTAGTAAAAATTTTTCAAATTTTTTCTGAGGTTCCTAGTGACTTAGAACATAACCATAGTCTATTCTAAAAATGTCTAGGAGGTTTATATATAGTCAGTTTGGCTCTAATAACCCCCCAAGGCACAAAATTCAAAATCTGGCATTCCAGCTTTGGAGGAAGCGGGAGAAAACCTCGTCAATTATACTCGGCTATAGGCAAAGCATAATTGTCAAGGGCAAAAAACTCCCTGGAATACCTTAGTTGAAATTCTATGTCTTAGGAGACCGAACCACTCAAAAACACCCTACTAACACATTTTACTACAAACCCCGCGGGGCCATGGTCATAATTATTCAAACCAAAAACTGACTAGCCAAAACTGGCTTGGCACAAAGGTAGATCATCCGATACACTGGAAACAAACATTTATCATGTTTGTAAAATGGCGGCTCCTCAGCTAATCCAACTAAGTGCAAAATTAGTTGATAACATCTGGCTCCAACTGTGGTACGTGTGCTCGATCTAATCTCTTATGCAAGGGGAGCATACAAGAACACCAGAATCTCTGGTTTCCATATCCTGTAAGAACATCTCAACATGACAAGAAAAACCTTAGTAACACAAGTTTTATGAAAAAAGGCCAATGATCCAAAAGTTGCTTTATTCAAAGAAATGACAAGACTTCATTGAAAAATTTATTTATTCCCAAGTACATAAAGAAAAATGCTAAGATAAATGCTCACTTAAAGGAGCCTATTTTCCTACTCTAAGCATGATACAAAAAAGGTTAGGTGTAATCATAAATCCAATGTAGCCACCTAAGAATTTTATTAATATAAAAAGGTTTTGCCTTGTCTTTGGTTACCAGCTAAAGTAAGGACACAATTTCTAGAAAATGCAAACCTGCGTGATGATCCAGAATGGGCGGACTGGATGGGGAATCATAGGCATGAATAATGTCATCAAACTTCTTCCCAAATTGATAGATGCTCGCGCAGGCTGCTTCTATCCATGACTGGATAGCGCTGATATACATATCGAGATAATGTGGCAGCTCGACTACTCCATCATGCTGATCATCAAGGTTTATTAAATAATAACTCGTTGTATAAGCCCCAAGCTGCTCCAAAACATAAGGAACATCTATATGTGAAGACGACGACTGAGAAAAAACTTCAACTGGTTGTATCCCATCTGATTCGTCACTGCACTACTTTTTCAAATCCTTATTACCGATACTTAGATACAATTCTGACTGATCATATGAAAACTCTGACTGCTCTTCCTTACAACATTTATAAGTCTCAAAATAACAACTCCCCTTGCTGGACATATCATAGATGAGACTCTCAAAAATATTTTCAAAGGTATCATAGGTTGGATTTTCAATAAAAGTCCAATAGTCATCATCACCATCTATGTCGGATATGAGAGATGCCTCAGCACTGGTATCAAGTCCCTGTCTACACTTGTCATTTTGCTCAAAACAATCTTCTTCAAAAAGCTGGGTTTCAAAGATATCACAGGGGACCCAACTTTCCAAATATTTGTCATCAGGTGGAAAGCATGGAGGATTCCCATCACACAAAACTTCTAAGATAAAAGTCTCGTAGTTATCATCCATCTTAGATGTCAGGGATTCCTCCTCACTTGTATCACATTCCTGGCTATATCCCTCCTCATGATCATAGTCATCTTTTTCAGAAAAAAGGTCACAAGGTAGTAAACCTTCCAAACTGTCATCATTATGTTCATTTGTAGGATTAGTACCAAAGTTTTTAGTGAGGTTATCCAACTGTTGACTATAATCTTCGACTTGACGCCAGGTTTCTGTGGTGTCAGGATGGAGCTGTCCAACTGCGTTATTGTACTCAAGCTCTCTTGAATATTGGTTTTCCTTTCTCCAACTTTCTCCGGAAAGATTATGTATGTCACCTACATAGTTTATATACTCAGGCTTGCTTGATGATGCTTTAGGGCCATAACCCTCTGGAAAACCATGCTCCTGAACATAGCATGCATAATAGCTAGAAGATTCTTCATGAAGATCTTCACATGCCCTACAAAATGGCGTGTAAGTTTCAACCATGTTAGCAGACTCTAGCTGATGAGGAGGTCTCTGTTCATGGTTGGGTGCCTTTCTTTGCCAATTTACTTTTGGAGGAAATGTTCTTGGGAGAGGTTGTGATTGTGCTCTTTCCATACTAATGACTTTGTTCTGCATCTCTTTCATTTGAGCTAGATGTTTATCTTCCATTCTTCCAAGTCTTTCCTTTATTTCCATCATTTGTTTTATGTAGGAATCCTCTTCTTCATGCTCATTTGACTTTAACAGAGTCGAGGAATTTGAATAACCAGGAAAGTTGGATTCACCTGAAGACTGTATATTTCTGTCGATTTTGACTGCCATTTCTTGTGCGTTTAGAAGAATAGTGGGTTCTTTATCCCTGATCTGATATTGCATCTTCCCACTAAGTGCTTCAATGTAATAAAGCAAGATAGATGGTGCAGGTGATTTGTAAATGGCAGGAATGTCATTGGATAGTTCTGTGAATCTTTGGTTGATCTCATCCATAGTTTCATTCTCCTTCTTCTTTATTTTTGTTAAAGAACCCAGTTGATGCCTTGGTTCCTTCTTCTCACCAAACCTATTAGTGAAGGCATTCTTGAAAGATTCAAGTGTAGCAAAGGAGTTGTCTGGTAAATTGTTATACTAGTCGTTGGCCTTTCCATCCAAAGATAGAGCAAATAACTTCATGTAGACATCATCATGTTGAGTTACAAGATCACTAACATAGGCATTGATGCATCTAGAAATGTTTCTGAGGTGCATGGCGGAAGTGGTGGCATCAGTGCCGGTGTACATCGGGAACTTCTCGATAGCTTTGTCTGGAAGACAATGGGGTTTACCTGCTATCTGAGAAAAATCGAGTTGAGTAAAATACTCATCCATTATGTCGGAAGCACTAGTGTTAATGTTTTCTTTAGAATTAGTTTCTACAAATAAAATATGGATGTTTGATAAAGACTGAGATCCGAGATCTTCAAGGATCCGACGAGAAGCAAGTTTATTTAGCCTCCTCCTATAAACCTTTTTAGGCTCAGGGATAAAACTAAGTAAACCTTCAGAGCTTCTTTTGGTTGAATACCTTGGTAAAATTAAAGATAGTGGAGTCGCTAGATGTATTTCAAGTCAAATATCAGCGAGGTGATTAAACTAAAACCTATCAAAAAGGTAAAAACTAAAAAAAACTAAAGTCGTCCAGGAACAAAAAATTTGTCCCTGGCACGGTGCCAAAAGATGTTGTCCGCCGATTGCACACCAGCAGCAGAAACTTTTCGAAAGTTGTCTCCTCACTTAGAAAAGTGGGAGAGGTGTGACCTTGGGGGCAAGCACAGAGCTAGGTACTGTCACCTACTCCTAGCTCCTCTGTTTAGGCTAACTTCTAACGAATCCAAGTGGGGTAGTCCCTAACAAAGAGTTTTCTATGGCTCAATGTGGTTAAAGTGTTTTTAATTGGTTACGGATGCGGATGGGTGTTGTTTAGGAGTTATTGTGATTAAATGTGTTTGTTTATTATGAATTCGACACATAAGACAAAGCAATCCACGTTGCTATCAAGAGAATTAAAAGATAAACAATAATTCAAAACTTTATAAAGATGCATTCACAGATACAAATTAAAATACACCACAGACAAGTGATCCAGATATAAAAATTATGCATAGATTAAAAGATCAGTGCTTTTATGGATTCAACACTCTGCAATGCCTTAAGAAATTAACAACAAGTCTTGAAATAAAGCTAGTGAATATTACGTTGTGCAAGTGCTGTTGGTATATTTTAAGTATTTTAAGTGATCTTGCTTATGGTGTCAACGAAGGTTTGTCAATAGCCGGGAGAATGTTCCAAGTTTAATCTATTGAAGACATGACGGCCTGCCCAGTATCCCAGGCTGGTATCGCGAAGATTGACCAGCTAGCTGAGAAGCTTAGATAGCGGGGAGTTCTGACGCCTCTACTAAGAAGAACTTAGGAAATTCTATACAACATCGGTGCGTTGGTTATGGGGTTTAAATTTTATTATGTTTCTCTTGCAAGATTAAAAATTCAATGTCGTTTATGGGTACTCCAATTTTGAAGTCGATCAGAGCATACTCCAGCAAGGAGACAGCGAAGTCAATGAATTATGGGGGAGTGAGTTGCAAATTTTATTAAGTTGATTAATTAAGACTCTCCGACAGAGAGCGCTCTTGACCTTGTCTTATGACAAAGGTTCAAGAGACTTAGCTAATCTAAATGCCTAATGCAAGGATATGCAAGTCTAACTATGCTCTCCGATAGAGAGTGCTCTTGACTTGGGTTATTTCAAACTCAAGAGACTTAATTAATCAATTGATTAAACTTAATAAAAAAAAAGATTTAAACTACCCAAGAGTCTCTTTCAGGCTTTTTAGGCCCTAATCGGGAAAGCATGGGGGTAAGTAAACAAAACCTTATGTTAGCAAAATAAATAAATAAAGAGACCTTTTACTTTTCTATTTTATGCAAGATAATTTAATCAGAAATAAACTATCTAACCTTAGTAAAAGAAACAAAAATTTAACAAATTTGAACTATTCTATCCTATTCTACCTTTAGCAATTTGTTAAATAAATATGCAAGCATGAAAAATGGACGATACAAGCTTCCCCCAAATGGGGGAAGAGGGGTGTGGGAGCTGTAATCCCACTTGCTCTTTATTAATTTGTTTACAATGCCTGAAGCTTGGAGTCCTTTGTGATCTTGAGAATGTCTTCAAGGCAACCTGGAGAATTGGGTGAAGAAAGGGAAAAAATGAATGTTTCTTGGAGCTTATATCTTTGATTTTTTGCCAGCATTCCCACTTAACCTGTCATGAAAAGAGAAAAACCAGCTCACTATTTTCTTGCAAAATGATGGATTAAACAATAGAATACACTAACAAAATACACTTAGTACTTAAGCAAAGATAGGAACTTTATGCTACTTCAAGTACTAACTAGATCTAAGTAAAAATGCAAAAATTTTGACACTTCCTACATCTAGAAATCAGAGCAAGTAAGATGCAAACGACTAGCTTTATAAATTAGAATTTTACTTGTAAACATAAAGTGGAGAAATTGCGAAATTTTAATTTTAGGGTGAATAAAGAAGATAAAACCACTTGGATCTTGAATCCTTGGAACCACTTTGGATCCCAAATAGCATGCAGCTGCTAGAAACATATGCTGGGCTCCAAGAAAAGGAGATGCAACTTAGCTCAACCTTCTACTTGGTACGGTGAAGTGATCTGCAAACAAAAACTTATACACTTGCCAAAACGGGGATTAAATCATGTATTGTTTACTAAACAAATCACAAAAGCATGAAATATAGCTGAATAAAACAATGCACTTTAAGATTTCTTAAAGTAAATGGAATATATAGGTAACTTGAAAGCTACAAATACCTATTCTTACGTGCTTTTATAAGCCCTCTAAAGCATGTATTAATACTCACAAATTAACAAAAGCAAAGAAATTGAAATAATATCACCTCATTAACCAGAACATATGCATCCAAGATCTACACAACATGAGCCTCCAAAGCCTTTCTTTATTAAAAAATATGTTGCATAAGAGCAACAAGCATTACAATATTTCACCAGAGGTTCTCTACATCAATCATCCACACCTAATAGAGCTCAAAGAGTCTCTATTTATACAAAGAGAGAAGGCTAAAATCCTAAAACCAAACTAAGAGTAACACCGGAGTAATTGAATGAGCTCGGCATGATGATTTGGAGTTGAACTGAGCTGCAACTGAGTGCTGGAGTAATGAGCGGGGGTGAGGTGGCTCATCCTCCATCGTAATGATCACCCAACCAATAGATAACCCACACTTCAACAAAAAATGGATTCGACCAAAGAGGGCAAATTTCTTACTAATAGTTCAACTGCTACACTCCGATACTGGATCTGAAACTGACCGATATTGATTGGAATCATCATAAATGCTCCGTGCCATGTCATTTAGCATTTTATTTCGCTGAATTTGGATTAATTTGGAGAGATTTGGATTTTCTCCAAATTAATCATTTTTATTAATTAATCAATATTTTCCCCAAAACTGACTTTTTTGAGAAAATATGAGTTATGTGGCCGAACGATGATCTGAAACTTGGTGCTAGCTGGCTGGCTGGTCATGAATGATTTTTGGCTTAAGGTTAGAGCCTTTAATCACTGAATTCGGGTTTCGGGTGACCGACTTATTACAAATTGAATTTTTCCATTTAAATTATGGAAAAATTTAATTAAAAACTTCGGAAAAAATTTTAAAAGAAAATTTGACGTGTCCTGTAAAATTTTTTCAGAATTTTGACGCGTCCAGTAAAAATTTTTCAAATTTTTTCTGAGGGTCCTAGTGACTTAGGACATGACCATAGTCTATTCTAACAATGTCTAGTAGGTTTATATATAGTCAGTTGGGCTCTAATAACACCCCAAGGCCCAGAATTCAAAATCTGACATTCCAGCTTTGGAGGAAGCGGGAGAAAACCTCGTCAATTATACTCGGCTATAGGCAAAGCATAATTGTCAAGGGTAAAAAACTCCATGGAATACCTTAGTTGAAATTCTACGTCTTAGGAGACCAAACCACTCAAAAACACCCTACTAGCACATTTTATTACAAACCCCGCGGGGCCATGGTCATAATTATTCAAAACAAAAACTGACTAGGCACAAAGGCAAATCATCTGATACACTGGACACAAAGATTTATCATGTTTGTAAAATGGTGGCTCCTCAGCTACTCCAACTAAGTGCAAAATTAGTAGATAGCATCTAGCTCCAACTGTGGGACGTGTGCTCGATCTAATATCTTATGCAAGGAGAGCATACGAGAACACCAGAATCTCTAGTTTCCATATCCTGTAAGAACATCTCAACTTGACAAGAAAAACCTTAGTAGCACAAGTTTTATGAAAAATGGCCAATGATCCAAAAGTTTCTTTATTCAAAGAAATGACAAGACTTCATTGAAAAATTTATTTATTGCCAAGTACATAAAGAAAAATGCTAAGATAAACGCTCACTTTAAGGAGCCTATTTTCCTACTCTAAGCATGATACAAAAAAGGTTAGGTGTAATCATAAATCCAGTGTAGCCACCTAAGCATTTTATTAATATAAAAAGGTTTGGCCTTGTCTTTGGTTACCAGCCAAAGTAAGGACACAATTTCCTGAAAATGCAAACTTGCGTGATGATCTAGAATGGGCAGGCTAGATGGGGAATCATAGGCATGAATAATGTCGTCAAACTTCTTCCCAAATTGGTAGATGCTTGCGCAGGCTGCTTCTATCCATGACTGGATAGCGCTGATATACAAATCAAGATAATGTGGCAGGTCGACTACTCCATCATGCTGATCATCAAGGCTTATCAAATAATAACTCGTTGTATAAGCCCCAAGCTGCTCCAAAACATAAGGAACATCTATATGTGAAGACAACGGCTGAGAAAAAACTTCAACTGGTTGTATCCCATCTGATTCGTCGCTACACTGCTTTTTCAAATCCTTATTACCGATACTTAGATACAATTTTGACTGATCATATGAAAACTCTGACTGCTCTTCCTTACAACTTTCATAAGTCTCAGAATAACAACTCCCCTTGCTAGACATATCATAGATGAGATTCTCAAAAATATTTTCAAAGGTATCATAGGTTGGATTTTCAATAAAAGTCCAATAGTCATCATCACCATCTATGTCGGATATGAGAGATGCCTCAGCACTGGTATCAAGTCCCTGTCTACATTTCTCATTTTGCTCAAAACAATCTTCTTCATAAAGCTGGGTTTCAAAGATATCACAGGGGACCCAACTTTCCAAATATTTGTCATCAGGTGGAAAGCATGGAGGATTCCCATCACACAAAAATTCTAAGATTAAAGTCTCGTAGTTATCATCCATCTTAGATGTAAGGGATTCCTCCTCACTTGTATCACATCCCTGGCTATATCCCTCCTCATGATCATAGTCATCTTCTTCAGAAAAAAGGTCACAAGGTAGTAAACCTTCCAAACTGTCATCATTATGTTCATTTGTAGGATTAGTACCAATTTTTTTAGTGAGGTTATCCAACTGTTGACTATAATCTTCGACTTGACGCCAGGTTTCTATGGTGTCAGGATGGAGTTGTCCAACTGTGTTAATGTACTCAGGCTCTCTTGAATATTGTTTTTCCTTTCTCCAACTTTCTCCAGAAAGATTATGTATGTCGCCTACATAGTTTATATACTCAGGCTCGCTTGATGATGCTTTAGGGCCATAACCCTCTGGAAAACCATGCTCCTAAACATAGCATGCATAATAACAAGAAGATTCTTCATGAAGATATTCACATGCCCTACAAAATGGCGTGAAAGTTTCAACCATGTCAGCAGACTCTAGCTGATGAGGAGGCCTCTGTTCATGGTTGTGTGCCTTTCTTTGCTAATTTACTTTTGGAGGAAATGTTCTTGGGAGAGGTTGTGATTGTGCTCTTTCCATACTAATGACCTTGTTCTGCATCTCTTTCATTTGAGCTAGATGTTTATCTTCCATTCTTCCAAGTCTTTCCTTTATTTGCATCATTTGTTTTCTGTAGGAATCCTCTTCTTCATGCTCATTTGACTTTAACAGAGTCGAGGAATTTGAATAACCAGGAAGGTTGGATTCACCTGAAGAGTGCATATTTCTGTCTATTTTCACTGTCATTTCTTGTGCGTTTAGAAGAGTAGTGGGTTCTTTATCCCTGATCTGATATTGCATCTTCCCACTAAGTGCTTCAATGTAATAAAGCAAGATAGATGGTGCAGGTGATTTGTAAATGGAAAGAATGTCATTGGATAGTTCTGTGAATATTTGGTTGAACTCATCCATAGTCTCATTCTCCTTCTTCTTTATGTTTGTTAAAGAAACCAGTTGATGCCTTGGTTCCTTCTTTTCACCAAACCTATTAGTGAAGGCAGTCTTGAAAGCTTCAAGTGTAACAAAGGAGTTGTTTAGTAAATTGTTATACCAATTGTCGGCCCTTCCATCCAAAGATAGAGCAAATAAGTTCATGTAGACATCATCATGTTGACTTACAGGATCACTGACATAGGCATTGATGCATCTAGAAAAGTTTCTGAGGTGCATGGCGGAAGTTGTGGCATCAGTGCCGGTGTACATCGGGATCTTCTCGACAGCTTTGGGGTTGACCTGCTATCTGAGAAAAATCGAGTTGAGTAAATACTCACCCATTATGTCGGAAGCACTAGTGTTAATGTTTTCTCAAGAATTAGTCTCTAGAAATAAACTATGGATGTCTGATAAAGACTGAGATCCGAGATCTTCAAGGATCCGACGAGAAGCAAGTTTATTTAGCATCCTCTTATAAACCTTTTCAGGCTCAGGGATAAAACTAAGTAAACCTTCAAAGCTTCTTCTGGTTGAATACCTTGGTAAAATTAAAGATAGTGCAGTCGCCAGATGGATTTCAAGTCTAATATCGGCAAGGTGATTAAACTAAAAATATATCAAAAAGGTAAAAACTAGAAAAAACTAAGGTCATCCAGGAACAAAAAATTTGTCCCCTGCAACGGCGCCAAAAGATGTTATCCGCCAATTGCACACCAGCAGCAGAAAATTTCCGAAAGCTGTCTCCTCACTTAGGAAGGTGGGAGAGGTGTGACCTTGGGGGCAAGCAAAGAGCTAGGTACTGTCACCTACTCCTAGCTCCTCCGTTTAGGCTAACTCCTAATGAATCCAAGGGGGGTAGTCCCTAACAAAGAGTTTTCTATGGCTCAATGTGGTTAAAGTGTTTTTACTTGGTTACGGATGCGGATGGGTGTTATTTAGGAGTTATTGTGATTAAATGTTTTTGTTTATTATGAATTCAACACATAAGGCAAAGTAATCCACGTTGTTATCAAGAGAATTAAAAGATAAACAATAATCCAAGACTATATAAAGATGCATTCACAGATAGAAATTAAAATACACCACAGACAAGTGATCTAGATATAACAATTATGCATAGATTAAAAGATCAGTGCCTTTGTGGAGTCAACACTCTGCAATGCCTTAAGAAATTAACAGCAAGTCTTGAAATAAAGATAATGAATATTACGTTGTGCAAGTGCTCTTGATATATTTTAAGTATTTTAAGTGATCTTGCTTATGGTGTCAACGAAGGTTTGTCAATAGCCGGGAGAATGTTCCAAGTTTAATCTGTTGAAGACATGACGGCCCGCCCAGTATCCCAGGCTAGTATCGCGAAGATTGACCAGCTAGTTGAGAAGCTTAGACAGTGGGGAGTTCCGGTGCCTCTACTAAGAAGAACTTAGGAAATTCTCTACAACGCCAATGCATTGGTTATGGGGTTTAAATTTTATTATGTTTTTCTTGCGAGATTAAAAATCCAATGCCGTTTCTGGGTACTCCGATTTTGAAGTCGGTCAGAGCATTCTTCGACAAGGAGACAACGGAGTTAATGAATTATGGGGGAGTGAGTTGCAAATTTTATTAAGTTGATTAATTAAGACTCTCCGATAGCGAGCGCTCTTGACCTTGTCTTATAACAAAGGTTCAAGAGACTTAGCTAATCTAAATGCCTAATGCAAGGACATGCAAGTTTAACTATGCTCTCTAATAGAGAGTGTTCTTGACTTGGGTTATTTCAAGTTCAAGAGACTTAATTAATTAATTGATTCAACTTAAGACAAAAATAAAAATCTAAACTACCCAAGAGTCTCTTTCAGGCTTTTTAGGCCCTAATCGGGAAACCGTGGGGGTAAGTAAACAAAACCTTATGTTAGCAAAATAAATAAATAAAGTGACTTTTTACTTTTCTATTTTATGCAAGATAATTTAATTAGAAATAAACTATCTAACCTTAGTAAAAGAAACAAAACTTTAACAAATTTGAACTATTCTATCCTATTCTACCTTTAGCAAATTGTTAAATAAATATGCAAGCATGAAAAATGGACGATACAAGCTTCGCCCAAATGGGGTAAGAGGGGTGTGGGAGCCGTAATCCCACTTGCTCTTTATTATTTTGTTTGCAATGCTTGAAGTTTGGAGTCCTTTGTGATCTTGAGAATGTTTTCAAGGCAACCTGGAGAATGGGGATGAAGAAAGGGAAAAAATGAATGTTTCTTGGAGCTCATATCTTTGATTTTTTGCCAGCATTCCTGTTTAACCTGTTATGAAAAGAGAAAAACCAGCAAGCTATTTTTCTGCAAAATGATGGATTAAACAATAGAATACACTAACAAAATACACTTAGTACTTAAGCAAAGATAGGAACTTTATGCTATTTCAAGTACTAACTAGATCTAAGTAAAAATGCAAAAGAATTGACACTTATTAGCTTTAAAAATAAGAGCAAGTAAGATGCAAACGATTAGCTTTATAAATTAGAATTTTACTTGCAAACATAAAGTGGAGAAACTGCGAAATTTTAATTTTAGGGTGAATAAAGAAGATAACACCACTTGGATCTTGAATCCTTGAAACCACTTTAGATCCCAAATAGCATGCAGCTACTAGAAACATATGCTTGGCTCCAAGAAAAGGAGATGCAACTTAGCTCAACCTTCTACTTGGTACGGTGAAGTGATCTGCAGATAAAAACTTACACACTTGCCAAAACGGAGGTTAAATCATGTATTGTTTACTAAACAAATCACAAAAGCATGAAATATAGCTTAATAAAACAATGCTCTTTAAGATTTCTGAAAGTAAATGGAATAAATAGGTAACTTGAAAGCTACAAATACCTATTCTTACGTGCTTTTATAAGCCCTCTAAAACATGTATTAATACCCACAAATTAGCAAAAGCAAAGAAATTGAAATAATATCACCTCATTAACCGGAACATATGCATCCAAGATCTACACAGCATGAGCCTTCAAAGCCTTTCTTTATTAAAAAATAGGTTACATAAGAGAAACAAGCATTACAATATTTCACCAAAGGTTCTCTACATCAATCATCCATACCTAATAGAGCTCAAAGAGCCTGTATTTATACAAAGAGAGAAAGCTAAAACCCTAAAACCAAACTAAGAGTAACACCAAAGTAATTGAAGGAGCTCGGCATGATGATTTGGAGTTGAACTGAGTTGTAACTGAGTGTTGGAGTAATGAGGGGAGGGTGAGGTGGCTCATCCTCCCTTGTAATGATCACCCAACCAATAGATAACCCACACTTCAACCAAAAACGGATTTGACCAAAGAGGGCAAATTTCTGACTGATAGTTCAACTGCTACACTCCGATATTGGATCTGAATCTGACTGATATTGATTGGAATCATCATAAATGATCCATGCCATGTCATTTAGCCTTTTATTTCGCTGAATTCGGATTAATTTGGAGAGATTTGGATTTTCTCCAAAATAATCATTTTTATTAATTAATCAATATTTTTCCCAAAACTGACTTTTTTGAGAAAATATTGGTTATGTGGCCGAATGATGATCTGAAACTTGGTGCTAGCTGGCTGGCTGGTCATGAATGATTTTTGGCTTAAGGTTAGAGCCTTCAATCACTGAATTCGGGTTTTGGATGACCGACTTATTGCAAATTGAATTTGAATTTAATTTTTTCATTTAAATTATGGAAAAATTTAATTAAAAACTAAGGAAAAATTAAAAAAAAATTTAAGCATCTCGTAAAAAAATTTCGGAATTTTGATGCATCCGGTAAAACTCTTTCAAATTTTTTCTGAGGGTCCTAGTGACTTAGGACATGACCATAGTCTATTCTAACAATGTCTAGTAGGTTTATATATAGTCAGTTGGGCTCTAATAATCTCCAAGGCCCAGAATTCAAAATCTGGCATTCCAGCTTTGGAGGAAGCGAGAGAAAACCTCATCAATTATACTCGGCTATAGGCAAAGCATAATTGTCAAGGGCAAAAAACTCCCTGGAATACCTTAGTTGAAATTTTACGTCTTAGGAGACCGAAACACCCAAAAACACCTTACTAGCACATTTTATTACAAACCCTGCGCGGCCATGGTCATAATTATTCAAAACAAAAATTGGCTAGCCAAAACTGGCTAGGCACAAAGGTGGATCATCTGATACACTAGAAACGAACATTTATTATGTTTGTAAAATGGCGGCTCCTCAGCTAACCAACTAAGTGCAAAATTAGTGGATAACATCTGGCTCCAACTGTGGAACGTGTGCTCGATCTAATCTCTTATGCAAGGAGAGCATATGAGAACACCAGAATCTATGGTTTCCATATCCTGTCAGAATATCTCAACTTGACAAGAAAAACCTTAGTAGCACAAGTTTTATGAAAAATGGTCAATGATCCAAAAGTTGCTTTATTCAAAGAAATGACAAGACTTCATTGAAAAATTTATTTATTCCCAAGTACATAAAGAAAAATGCTAAGATAAACGCTCGCTTTAAGGAGCCTATTTTCCTACTCTAAGCATGATACAAAAAAGGTTAGGTATAATCATAAATCCAGTGTAGCCACCTAAGCATTTTATTAATATAAAAAGGTTTTGCCTTGTTTTTGGTTACCGGCCAAAGTAAGGACACAATTTCTAGAAAATGCAAACTTGCGTGATGTCTTCAAACTTCTTCCCAAACTAGTAGATGCTCACATAGGCTGCTTCTATCCATGACTGGATAGCGCTGATATACAAATCGAGATAATGTGGCAGGTCGACTACTCCATCATGCTGATCATCAAGGCTTATCAAATAATAACTCGTTGTATAAGCCCCAAGCTACTCCAAAACATAAGGAACATCTATATGTGAAGACGACGGCTGAGAAAAAACTTCAACTAGTTGTATCCCATTTGATTCGTCACTGCACTGCTTTTTCAAATCCTTGTTACCGATACTTAGATACAATTATGGCTGATCATATGAAAAATCAGACTGCTCTTCCTTACAACTTTCATAAGTCTCAGAATAACAACTCCCCTTGCTAGACATATCATAGATGAGATTCTCAAAAACATTTTCAAAGGTATCATTAGTTGGATTTTCAATAAAAGTCCAATAGTCATCATCACCATCTATGTCTTATATGAGAGATGCCTCAGCACTGGTATCAAGTCCCTGTCTACACTTTTCATTTTGCTCAAAACAATCTTCTTCAAAAAGCTGGGTTTCAAAGATATCATAGGGGACCCAACTTTCCAAATATTTGTCATCAGGTGGAAAGCATGGAGGATTCCCATCACACAAAACTTCTAAGATTAAAGTCTCGTAGTTATCATCCATCTTAGATAGTGGTACGGCCTATTCATTAGAGGAAACTTCAACTCAAAATGAGCCTTTTAACATTAATTCAAATTCCATGTCATCATGTGTTAGCCAATGAAATTGCTTTAAATTTGAAATACCGTATAGGGCTTAAACAAATTTTTAATATAAATTTGGGGATAGTTATCATAAAAAAAACTACTTTTTTTATTTGTATTTTCGACATATATCCCTGTTATTTTACTCAATTTTTTGTCGGGAGAGCTCGTTGAATGCGAAATTAAATTCCGCATCCAACGAGCACCCACTCAACGTACTTTCGACGGACCCCGCTACCCCAAAAACAAGAAATATCTGAAAAAACGTGATGATGACATCATCATCACGTTTTTTCAGGTATTTCTTGTTTTTGGGGTA
>LPNX010453346.1:0-75215 GCA_001517045.1 Pseudotsuga menziesii
ATACCTCACTATATTTTGAAGTGGAGTCGCCACTTGGAGAAAAAGATAGCTCTAATATGGGAAAATGAGTTATTAAATTTAATTAAAGAATTTTATTAACAGTTTAACGAATTGAAGAATTGAAAACAAGAAACAATTGATTAAGTCAAACCAAGGACAAATGACTTGTCCCCGGCAACGGCGCCAAACATGTTGCTGCCTAATTCACACTTTAAGGAACAGGAAAGTCACAACCTGCTATGTGTGTCCTTGGGGGCAAGCGAGAGCTGAGGACCGCTGTCACCACAGTCCACAACTCCTCCGTTTAGGCAAGATCCCAACAGAGCCAAGGGGGGAAGTCCCTACGGAATACTAAGTTCCAGATTTATTAATTAATTACAAATTAATTAAAGGGATCTTTTATTAAGATTGTGAGGCTAAGACTTTATATTATCTAAGAATGACAAGCATCATGCAAATGCAAAGATTTCCTTTTAATGACAAGCAGACCTTGAGATAAATGAAGACTAGTGACTATTAACAAATAGAGTCTAAGGATAAATTACAACTTTACAAATTTACAAATGAAATTGAAATCTAAGTTAATTAACCCACAGTTTAGGTGTTATCCCAATCAAACCAGGTTACAATATGGACAAATGAATACTATGAACAATATAAACAATAATAAATGAGCAATTAAGCAGTATTAACAATATCCATAGTTGTAACAGATGTTATGAACAGATTGAATAAATGGAACAATTATTAAGCTTTTACCCAAAAAGCGTTGAAATGAAATGAATCAATTGTGTTACACAAGATCTACAGATTACTAAACAATATGATTACTTAATCAAATGAATTAAAGATGCCACCACAAGAGTTTGCAAAACTGAAAGGAAGTACTTGTAACTGAAAAGTGTAAAGCTTGCAGTGAAATAAAATGTGAAAGTGCTTGCAGCAAAAACCTTGAACAGCAAGGCAAAGATAAATAACAGTGACCTGTGTTTGTAGGACGTTTTGCAATGTCTCCTGTAAATTTTAATGAATTTTATTAGAGTTGAAATCTTTGATTAAGTTTTAGATCCGGTGGTGTGACTATCCCAATCTAGTATTTCTCAAGTCAAAGAAGGAATGCGGGTGCGCTCAAAACAGTGAAAACAAGTCCACCTGTAGCTCCCAGGTCAAACCCCAATGCCCCGGTGCTCAATAAGGAGGACGTAGAACGCCTAGAGACCCCCCATGGTCTTCTACCCCAAGTAGCTTCCGAGGTCACTGTTTTTAATCAACAGGAAAAACAGCTAGATGGATGCCTATTAAACTAAAACTCCACTATCTCCTGTCGTATCTCGCGAGTACCCCGAAGGGTGATAACCGAGTAGAGGAATAAGGGCTAGCGAAATTGTTGTTGGTTAATTTTAGGGGGTAAATTTTAATCTTGGTGATTAGCATGCAAGGTTAATTTTAAACTATCTACAAGATCAACCAAGCGGTATCCCTTATGGGAGGTGCTGGTACTTGATCTTGGACTGAAAAATAAAGTATGAGGGTTTGTAGCAGAAAAAAGAGTGTTGTTTTAATTAAACTAAGCCCCTACTTTTCCTGCTTTTCATGCCCAACTTGAAGTCCCTAAAGGGATATGACAAGTCGACAGAGGATACACCGGATCAGTGGGTTCTATGGTTACTCTTTTAACAGAAATAAAAATCAAATGCAATTAGCTAAAACAAAATTCTAACCACACAACAATCTCTGTAACAGAGATGGTGGTCTGTCACAGAGATTGGTGGGTAAACAGAAATAAAAATGACTAAACTAACCTCACTTCAATCCCTTAAGGGAAGGTGGGTAAACAGAAATAAACTTGCATAAAAGTAGATCTAAGCAACTAGTTATCTATGCTACCTCTACACTACTCATACACAGATTTACAAAGCTTTTAGAGCTACTCATATACAGATTTACAAAGCTTTTAGAGAATACCCCAAAGAGAACTTCTCTTTTGGGGTTTATAATCTTTTAGAAGAGAAGAGAAGAAATGTGGTTTTGGGCCTCTTTTGGACCAATCTTTTCTGGGGCTTTTTAAAGCAAATTTGGGCAGCATAACCCCCTCTTCTGTGCATAAACCTGCAAAAAAACAGCAACTTTACTTGTTGGAATTTACTGCAGAAAACTAAATCAGAAAGTTAGCACAGAAAAAATAAAAAAACCAGAAATTTTATTAAAAAAATCTGAACATGAATTTTTGAAAAATGAAATTTTAGCATTCAGAAAATGAACTTTTGGGCATCTAAATGATGTATTAACAGCAGATTTATAATCCTATACTAATCTATAATGGAAGAAAGCCCTAAAACGAGGGTTATATTCACTATACAGTGAATAAAACCCAGTTTTAGGAGGGATAAAGAAATATGGGCGAAAATGCAAATTTGAAGAAAAGAAACCCTTGGAGGATGTCCTTGGCTTGGAAAACCTGTAAATAAACTTATGAGAGAGCTGCAAAATGTAAGCAAAGAGGTGAGCACCTAATAAATCTACTAAAATACTTTGATAAATCTTATTAAAAAACTCACAAATGAAAGCAGAAATACTTCTACTTACAAATCCCTCCACAAAATACTTTGTGGAGAGCTATCTAAGCTAATATAAATGCAAATCAAATAAATACATATGCAAGTTACCTCACCAAAAGATGCGTGAAATGTAGAATGACGGCACAATATCTCTCCAAAGTATTTCCTTGATTATGGCCCAACTAGGGAAAGATTTGAATACAAGAGAGCCTCTAGGGCTTGAGCAAAATAGCTAGGGCACAATGTAGAAGAAGAGAAGAGAGGAAATATTTCTGCAGCATAACAATAGCATGAGAAAAGTTGTTCAAATGAGGGAGTGAGACCCTCATTATATAGTTGAGGAGCAACCCCAACCCCTTGAATATCAATGGCCAAGATTAGATCTAGATCTAAATTAGATCTTCACCACTAGATCTAGGTATTTGACTTTGCACCCTCCTCAATCCATGGCTTGAAGGCTTGATCCATGCCTTAGCCATTCTACACCCTTAGATCTAGGGTTTTGACCAAGGCGCCCCCTTGAGATGACTTTGTGGTTTATTTGTGGGCCCCCCCAAGCTAGGCGCCATCTTTAGAGGCTTTCTTAGGGCTAGGCGCCATCTTTGGAGGATTCCTTCACTTTAGCGCCCCACTAAAAATGGCTAGTCGCCCCCTTTTAATGTGACGCCTCCCCTTTAGCTAGTGCCTCCTCTTTCATGTGACGCCCCCTTTGTATGGTGGCGCCTTCACCAAGTGTAGCGCCCTTTCACATGCATGCGCCCCACTACAATGGGGGTTTTTTACCTTTGCGCCACATTTGGAGATGCTTTCCACACTAGCGCCCACCTTAATGTAGAGTGGTTTGGACCACAAGTATTTACCCTTTTGACTTAGGATAAAACTCAAAATTTCACTTTCATTTAATTTTTAAAATTTAATTTAAAATTTCCCATTTTTACTTAGGAAAAATTAAAAATAAATTTCAAAAATTAATATCTTGGCCATGGGGGGGTGGAAAAATTTGAAATAATTTTTCCTAGGCTTAGCAACCCCCAAACAAAATTACCATGGCATTATTTGAGTTTTTACTTCAAAATCAAATAATATGATTTTTTGACTTAGGGAAATTAATTAATTCCCTAGGGGAGATAGACCCCTCCTGACCAAAATTGGTCTATCTCTTCAACCACCTGTCAGAATGACATGGGACTTGAAGCAGTGGCTTAGGGGGTTTCATAGAAATTTAACTTGCATTCATAGCCCCTATTACAAAGTGCCAGTGCTTGAGCAATTACATTATTACATCAAAACTGAGTTAATCAACCACCAATGGGTGAAATTAATTAACTAGAAAAAATAAAAATACAACAACATAACGAAACTCCGCAAGACTCTTACAAATGTCTAGCATGGTCATGAATAACATTTTGATCCCTTAGCCACCCCATGGGCTTAATCGTTAGAACGCCCGTCACCACTTTGGAGGATTTTGAGTGAAAAACCTAACCAATTAAAATCGCTTAAAGAACAAGATTAATTGGAAGGGGAAAAAACACTCGATGAGGAGACTTCCCTAACAACCAGTTCCATGGTGTGGCATCCATATCATATGACCCATACTAGCACATAGAATTACATTAATTTTCCCATGCAAGGGAGCGGACATTTCGTTTTACAAAGGGGCAATTGCCTTGCAGAAGTGAAAAGTCCTCAGATTTTTCCAAGGTACAAATTTGTACAATTATGTACATCTTCATGTACATGAAGTTGCCACCTAGTTGAAATAGGTGGGCAACAGTGCATAATGCTTTCAACTTTGCTAATTTCTTTGATTGGGTGAATGAAAATCTCTATAAAGACCAATTCCATATTTTCTCATTTTATAAACAACAAATGGGGTTAATCTTAATTTCTGGTTTTATGATATCTAATTTGTCTCTATTTTGCTTCACCATTGATCATAATGTGAGAATGATTAAGTATGCTGACCAAAAAGATGAGGGAAAAAATGATGGCCTAGGAGGGATGAATTATGTATCATATTCTTTTCTTTCATCAAATTTAAACTTGCATAAATTTTATGATCCTATCGATCTATGGATGGAAGAAGTCTACAACAATCAATCTCATCCCTGGCATGATTTCATTTCTGTTTATCCATATCTATCTTTGATTTTCAAACAACAAGTTATAATGGCTTCAATTTCCATTCACATTACTTACAAGCCATCTTTGATTTGTTGTATCATTAACTACAAAGAAATGTCAATGGATTCGTTCAGCAGGTGGTTGCATTGGATTTATGATTTTACCTAACACTTGTCCAAATTGGTTAGAGTAGCGTAGGTAGGATGAAATAAGCCTTTCTCGGCAGTAGTGTAGAATCTCGCATTTTTGCCTGAAGCTCACCTTTGAAGCTATTAGTGTAATTTTCTTATCCTGCAAAATAAAAAATCAAACTTTTATTGAAAGTTATGGTTATAGATTAGATTTATTTTCTACTTTTCAGTTTCATGCATCTTTATTTTCAGTATTTTATGTATTATCCACATATTGTTCTGACAACCGGTCTGTGAGTTTGGTATAGCTCTAGACATGTTGTAGGTAGTCAGGTACATTCTTGGTAGTGGTTGCAGAGCTGGATTGATTGATCGAGGATGCAAGAAGCAGAGTGCAAAAACCAGAGATTCTAAGGTTCTCAAACACTCTTTTCAAAAGAGCACTTGTCCCAGTTGGAGCCAGATGTTATCACATATATAGTAGCTAGGCTACCATATTCTATTTTTCAGACACAGTACATTTTTCAGCCAGATCTCTTACATATGAGATGCTAAGATGAGCAGTTTTGACGAATCATTATTCTATTAGTGGACTATTGTACTCTCCCATGTCAGGACTGAGTCTCGGGACACTCAGATTTGAGGACCGATGTAGCCATTTAGTCATTACAGAGCAGTTATTGATGCCCAGTTTGATATCAGTACTTTCTCATTGGACAGATGGTGTTTTAGATGGATTATATTGCATGATTATGACTCAGCTTTTTATATTGTGTTATGGTTATCATTCCTCTTATACTCATTTTTGTGACATGTATTAACATGTGGTGTCATGATCTGGCGGTCATAATTATATGGACTTGGATGTATTTTGTATTATGTAATGATGTCCCTCCTTAAACTTGGAAGTTCTTGATCTATACTCATTGATTTTACCCTCCTTAGGGAGAATAGAGGTAGTCATTCCCACCATTGTTTTGGCTTGCTAGTGTTGGGTTCATCATTCACTATCTCCACCCATCCATTACCTTCCAGTTTAGTTTTCAACCCGACTGACTTCTTGACTTATGGCATGGAGGACCTTTTTCCTCGCTAGAACTTTGTTGGACAAGCCTCCCTGTTTATATTGTGTTTCGGCTCTGAGTTGGTGACAAAACTTGCCTTTGGTAAGTTGGATTGTATGCCTAAATCATTCGGGTCGGTTGTCCCGATGTTTGGCACTATGCAGAACTCCCCTTGGTCACTTGAGATGTTGTTGGCTAAAACCGAAAGCTCATGTACTACCTGTATTGGAAATGTTGTATATGTGCCCATGGGAAATGAAAATGATAAAACTGTGTTTCTTAACATATGTGAAAAAGGGCAAGAGCAATGAAATGCTAAAACACCCCTTGAAGGGTATAAGAAAAGGTCCAAAAAAGCAATGGTTAAAAATATGCTATATCCAAATATTGCTGACCTTATAAATATAAATATGGCCCAGATGAAAGCTGCGATTAGTTGTGCTTTTAAGCACTGGTGAAGTCCCAAAAGGGTCATATAGGCCAAAAAGGCCATGGAAATAAAATTGATGGTCCTAATGAACTTGGATCTAACTTGATGTAGACATGATGCCTAAGTTGAATAAGCACTCTCTAAACAACTCAATCATTTATGAGGCACTACCATTCCTTGTGTTGTTGTTTGTCCGACATTGGTTTTAGTGAGTATTCCCCTTCCATATCCAAAGTGTCATGATGTTAAGTAGGAAGTCATCCTTTGCCTTAGCCTTGTCAATTTTATCCTTCAACCTTCACTAGCAAATTGACTACAACTATGAAGTGAGTATAGTCCCGAAAGTCTAGTCTGAGTAATAATAAATAAAGCCTTATATATGTATTTGTTGATGTACTGCCAGTGAAATGACTGCTACTTGTTGTGATTGTTGCTTGAATGAGTTGTAGAGCATGTCTTAGCCTTTTAACACTTGCAGCAGATGGATGATAGTCTGAGTTATTATTGGCGTCTGATCATTTACAGATGGTTATATTGTTTATTGGATGTGGTTGATGGTCAGATAGAGACATGTGAGGGGTATGAGTATACACCTTAGATGGATTTAGACTCCCTGAGTCTAATGAGATAGTTTATTTCCAGTTTTGAGCACTTACAGATATGATCAGGCTCATTCTGCCTTTCTGATGCATTTTTTCTTCACAGGTTGATATGTCTGAGTAAGGAGATGTTTTATTTGGATCTCCTAGGGCGTTGTATGGAACATAGGGGTGCAACCACTTGTTTGTACCATAGTACCCCTATCCTAGAGAGCCTAGTGGGCTCATTTTGACAATCCAGGAACCCTAAGAGGCTGTTTTGGCAGGTTCACGTTTCTTGAGGCAGATTAAAATATGTTTAAATGGTTGTTGAAGAAATCTATTTGGGCTACTGAGGCAAGGAAATGACATGGGATGAGTCATAATGATGAGAGCGATGTCCTCCACACCTTCTCCAGCAGTTACAGCACCTGATTGGGCCCACATCTATTTTGGGCATTTTTATATTATTTTTTGGAGCTTTTGGGAGGCTCACAATTTCCTCAAGGAGGCACAAAGTCAAAGAATTAAAATATTATATTATTTTATTGTGCCATGGAGACACTCAAAGGGAGTTAGTCAACACTCCATGGACCCACCATGTGCTTCATTTATTTCTTGTTGAGTGGGGTACCCTCTTTATGGGTGATTTAGTCCACTTTGGTAATTTATGGTTATATTGATCCATATATTGTATGTTGAGTTCATCTCAACCATTGATTAGAACATTTTATTTTTAATCTTAGCCACTCGTTTTGAAAGTGGTTAAGATTCGGTTATGATTTTGGTTCTCTCATTTCTATTTAAAGAAGAGAGCTTCTCATTTGAAAGGGTCTTTGGCTTTTGGATCTGAATAACAGAAAGATTTTTTTGTGGATATTTTCTGAATCTGCTTTGCATCTGATGTTATCAAATGGTGATTGGATAGTCTTCTGCTTCCTAGCATTGTGGAAATTCTTGTGAGATCTATATTTTTTTGCTGTCATTGTTTTGCCTACAGGAGGGCGTTTTGGCTAGAGCGTTTTTGCATGGGGACCTCAACTCGCTCAGTTTTCTTCGTCTTGGATTAGGGGTTTTCATTAGTTTCATTGTAATCTATGATTACTTCGATTTAATATCTTGTAGCATTTGGTTTATTTATCTTGTATTTCCGAATCTGATATTGTTGACATTTGCTCGTGCAAAATAGGGGGGGCATTGGTGGCTTGTGGCTTACATCCTTCATAGAAATCGGTTGGATCTTCCAGAATTGATCGGGATAGCAAAGATCATCACTGTTAAAGACTTCTACAAGAATTTCCAAGTAAGATCTAACAAGTAAGTCTCTTCTCTTCAGATCTTAATCCATTGTACCTTGCTTTACTTCAAATTTTCTAAAAAACTCCCAAAATACTAAAAACCCTAAAAAGCAATAAATCTAGGAATCTTCTGATCTTTGGCCAAACTACTTCTGGGTTTCATATATCGGGCCTCCCCTTCGCTAAATATACTACAACACTAGTCAAACTCTTGCTGGTTTGACCTAGATCTGATTTTTAGCCAGAAAACTGCATAACCCCCCACTTAAAAATTTGACCTGCTAGGGTTTTGACTTTTTCTGATTTCTGACTTCACAGACGGATAGATCAAGTCCCACATAGTCCAAATCTCCCTCAACGCTGTCCATATTCTTGGCAGGTTGACCTATATCTGATTTTTTGACTGAAACAGCCCTAGCGCCCTCACTGAAAAATGGACTTTTCCGTAATTGACTTTTTTTGAAATCTGACAGGCTAGGCTGATAGATCAGGGCTTGAGCATACCAGAACACCCCCAACGCTAAGCTAGTTCCTTTCAGGTTGCCCTAGATCTGAAAAACTGGGTTTCACCCCCCTAGCCCCCCTCATCAGATTTTGACTTTTCCAGATTTGATCTTTACTGAAATTTTTTGATTTGGGTTTGTAGATCAGGCTACCCTGATCTCATTTCCCCTTCAACGCTGAGTCGATAGCCTCCTTGTGACTCTAGAATTACAGATTTGCCTCTCCAAGCCCTAGCGCTAGCCCTCCATTGCGCTGGTTTTCCCGTAACCTGAATTTTCTGGGCCAAATCCTTTTCTGGGTCCATAGATCAGGGTATATCCTAGGTGGGTTCACGGAAGTGTTGTGTTGATGCTGACTCCATTTCCCAATGTGTTGAAGGCACTAGTCTCCTATCCCTAGCGCTAGCCCTAAATTGAGCTTAATCCCATTCTCTTTGCCAACATTTATTGATAACCCAAGTTACCTATCTTTCATTGAGTTTGTCTCCTTGGTACTAGACAGTCCCAACTCTGTCCTTACTTACCTTGTCATATTTACGTTTCCCAAGATAGCGGTCATTACCATCAATTGCTAGTACCTAAACCCTAGAGCTAGGGTTTCCATTTACCTTACACCTTATGTACCTCAAAGCCACATTTGATTTGTTCTGGTGTCTAGGTCTGATTTCTCCTGTCAAGAGCAGATCCGGGTCTCCCCTGTTGTTGTCTTGGACTTAGATAACATAAAGTGAAGACTTCCTTAATTGGCATGACAACCATCCATTTGGGAGTCTAGGTAGTCGTGGTTCCACCCCTTAGTTGCTTGCCCCTCTACCATCCATCCTGGATCCACCTCACACAAGAAACTACAAGGTTGGTGATAATACGTACAAAGTACCAAAAGACCGTGCCAACTGATCCAGGTGAGTTGATTCAATACAACAACAACTTGAAGGCCAGAAATCATCTTCTAAGTGCCATAAACGAATCTGTATTCAACAAAGTGATGAACTGTCCCTCTGCAAAGGAAATGTGGGACGAACTCCAAACCACATATGAAGGAGACAGCAAAGTCAAGGAAGCCAAACTTCAGACTTACAGGGGACAATTCAGACAGCTAAGAATGAATGAAGACGAAGACATAGCAGCCTATATTCTTCGGGTTGATCAGCTTGTGAATACCATCAGAGGTTTGGGAGAAGAGGTTGAGGAGACTATAGTTGTTCGGAAGATTCTAAGAACTCTTCCCAAAAGGTTCAACCCCAAGATCTCTGCCTTAGAAGAAAGAACAGATCTAAAGACTATGACAGTGGATCAACTGCTTGGGACTCTAGTAGCTTACGAAATGAGAATTGAAGATGAAGACACGTCATATAAAGGAAGCAACATTCAAGGTCTCCTCCATACAAGCTGGGAAGAACAAATCAACAAAAGACAAACTGACAAGTGATGAATCTGATGATGAAGAAATAGCCAACTTTGTTCGGAAATTAAAGAGAGGCACTGGAAAATACAAAGGTAAGCTACCTCCTAAATGTTTTTCATGTGGAAAGATAGGTCATTTTGCTTCTAAATGTCCATATGCAAAGAACTCAGATGGCTAAGAGGATGACAATTTTAAATCCTACAAGAAATACAATAATTACAAGAATAAGAACAAAAGAAAGTTTGCAAAAAAGAAAAGTCTCTACACAAAAAAGGACAATAGCTCATCCAGTGGTGAATCCGACAATAACAGTGACCGTGATTCTGATGATGGTGATGAACCAGACAAGGTACTCTTTATGGCAATAAGCTCAGATAAGGATCATAATAGTAAAAAAGAATCTGAAGATGAAGGAGAAGTAGATCTTGAGGCAGAACTTGTAAGCGCCTTGAAAGAGCTAAAGAAAGTCAGGAAGAAAAATAGAATGCTCAAGGAAGAGACACAACGGTTTGAACAAACCATTGTTGACTTGAAGACCAAACTAGAAGAAGCCAAACAAGTTGAAGACTCTCTTACTGAACAACTAATGACAAATATAAGAGAAAAGGAGAATCGTGAGGCTGAGATAGTATCTCTAAAGAACAAACTACAGACGAAAGATATCTCAAAGGGTTATGATAATAGCTCCAAGGTTCTAGAACAAATCATCAGCAATAAAAAGTCATTCTTCGATAAGACCGGTATACGATACAAGCAGAATATAAATGAAGCCTCAAGCTCAATGTTGACAGATAACGAAAAGAAGCCAAAAAGGTATGCAGAAGTTGTCAAGGACTACAAGAATGAAGAAGAGATCGAACGTCATCCAAAACAACTTGTATCAAAAGAAGGGCTAGCAAAAAGATCAGATCTCAGAAAAGCACCTCCTCCATATATTCCCAGGTATGGATACTTCTTTTATGGGCATTGCTTTACATGTGGAAGATTTGGACACAAAGCTGTAAACTGTTTTCAATGAAGAAACTTTGAGACAAGGAATAACCTTGCAAGCCTCAGACGACCACAGTACAACAACAAATTTGATCCCTTGAGATCAGAAATAGAATGTTACAAGTGTAACAACTTTGGACATATAGCCAAAAATTGCAGAATGAGGATACCAACAGTAAGAAATGAGGACATGCCCAACAAGGTATGGATTAAACACAATAACAACTACGAATGTGGTATTGCTCTTCAAGCTCAAAATCACGGCTTTGGTAAATGGTATGTTGATAGCGGTTGCTCCAAGCATATGACAGGTGACAAAGATGCTTTCGTCAATATTGAAAAGGATAAAGGATCTGTATTGTTTGGTAATAACAATTCAGCAAAAGTATTGGGAAAGGGCACAATAAAGCTCAGAAGTAAAAACTCCTTGGCTGAAAATGTCTTGCTTGTAGATAACATGAAACATAATCTGCTAAGCGTCAGTCAGATGTGTGATCAAGGACATGAAATCATCTTCAACTCAAAAGAATGTAAAATAAGAAAGCAAGGATCAAGGAAGTTAGTAGCCATAGCCACTAGGACTCCAAACAACATATACGTGTTAGATGAGATTGAGTCCGAAAAATGTCACTTGGGAAAAGAAGATGAAAGCTGGCTTTGGCACAGAAGAATGGGGCATATACATTTTGACAATTTGGTCAAAATCTACAAAAACCAAGCAGTTCGAAATATGCCGGAAGTCAAAAAACCTGCTAACTCTGTATGTGAACAGTGTGAACATGGAAAACAAACAAGAGTGCATTTTAAGACGAAAGAGCATTCTTCTACAAAAACTTTGGAGCTCGTGGACCAACCAAAAGCAAAGGATTGAATGGTGAAAAATACTTCATGCTACTCATTAACGACTATACCAGGATGACATGGGTATGTCTTCTCAATAGGAAATCAGAAGCATTTGGATGTTTCAAAATGTTCAAGGAACTGGTCAAGAATGAAACAGGGTCACGAATCAAGTGCCTCAGATCTGACAATGGTGGAGAATTCACCTCTGATGAATTCAACAAGTACTGTGAAGAGCATGGAATAAAGAGACAGTTTTCAGTAGCCAGAACACCTTAGCAAAATGGAGTTGCTGAAAGAAAGAATAGATCAGTAATGGAGATGGCTCGAACCATGTTAAATGAATCCAAGTTAAATGACAAATTTTGGGGACACACAGTTCATACAGCAATACAAATCTTAAACAGAGGATTACTTAGAAACAAAAATGATAAAACTCCCTACGAGCTATGGACCGGAAGAGCACCAAGTGTACGACACTTCAGAATCTTTGGAAGCAAGTGTTACATCAAAAGAAAAGATAAGAAAATTGGAAAATTTGACTCTCGAGTAGATGAGGGCATATTTGTTGGATATTCATCCAAGAGGAAAGCTTACAAATGCTACAATCTGAGATTAGACAAAGTGATTGAAAGCATTAACGTGAAGATAGATGAAGGAAGACTAACATCATCTAGAGAAGACTCAGAAGAATCAGACGATGAAGAAGAGGAAGGTTCCAAGAAAAAAGGTGTGAAGAAAATTAAAGTAGAAGAACAACCAGATGAGGATGAAGAGCAACTCAAGATGAAGAACAGAATCAACCAACTATCGAACAAGAAGAACAAAAAGATCAACAAACACCTAAGAACTGGTACCAGAAGAATCATCCATCAAATCAGATTATTGGTGATAAGGATGTCGGAATAGGAACCAGAAGAAGACAATCCGGAAGAAATGAGCAGGTACACTTCTCTCTTTTGTCTACAACTGAACCTGGAACTTTTGCAGAGGCCAGTACAGATGAACAATGGGTTAAAGCTATGGAAGAAGAACTAGATCAAATTGAGAAGAATGGAACTTGGGAACTTGTTTCCAGACCACGTAACAAGAATGTAATTGGCACAAAATGGGTCTTCAAAAACAAAATGAATGAAGATGGACAGGTGATCAAAAACAAGGCTCGATTGGTTTGTAAGGGTTATGCTCAGATCGAAGGAATAGACTTTGAAGAAACATATGCACCAGTTGCCAGAATGGAAGCTATCAGAATGATATTGGCCTACGCTTGCTCCAAAGACATCAAAATGTATCAAATGGACATAAAATTAGCTTTTCTAAATGGGCACTTGGAAGAAGAAGTCTATATCGAACAATCAGAAGGATTTCAACTTTCAGAAAACAAGGACTATGTATGTAGGCTCAAAAGGGCCTTATATGGACTAAAGCAAGCTCCAAGAGCTTGGTACTCCAGATTGGACAGGTACTTACTACAACAAAACTTTAAGAGGGGAAGTGCAGATAGTAATTTGTACATCAAGTAAGACAATGACAGTATACTCATCATTGAAGTTTATGTTGATGATATCATATTTGGAAGTGATGATGATTCACTGAGTCAACAATTTGCTAAGGTCATGCAAAAAGAGTTTGAAATGTCATTACTCGGTGAATTGACCTTCTTCTCGGGACTCTAGATATCTCAAAGAACAGAAGGCATTTTTATTACCCAGACAAAATACATTAAGGAAATGTTAAAGATATTCCAGATGGAAGACTGTAAACCTGTGAGCACCCCTATGATCACTGGTTGTAAGCTAAGCAAAGACAATGAATCTAAGGAAGTTGATCAAAGGCTCTATAGGTCAATGATTGGTAGTCTACTATATGTAACTGCCTCCAGACCAGATGTGATGCAAGCTGTTGGACAAGTTGCAAGATTTCAAGCTACCCCAAAGGAAACTCACATTATAGCAGTTAAAAGGATCTTCAGGTATCTCAAAGGAACTTTGGATTTTGGACTTTGGTATCCAAAAGGGAATGATCTGACATTGATATCATATTCAGACGCAGATTGGGCAGGATGTGTTGACGATAGAAAAAGCACTAGTGGAACAACTTTCTTTTTAGGCGGTTGTCTGGTATCTTGGTCAAGCAAAAAGCAGTCTTTAGTGTCCTTATCAACCGCAGAAGCAGAATATATAGCAGCAGCAGCTTCTTGTACTCAGATTCTTTGGATGAAGCAAACCCTGCAAGACATACACATGACATGTAATGAGCCGATTCCTATTTTATGTGACAATACGAGTGCTATCAGTATCTCCAAGAATCCAGTTATGCATTCCAAGACCAAGCACATTCCAATCAAGTTTCACTTTCTTCGAGAACAGGTCACAGAAAAGAATATCAAGTTGGAATATATCGGGACAAAGGAACAGGTTGCAAACGTTTTTACTAAGCCTCTCCCAAGAGAGACTTTTGAGTACCTCAGAGAAAAATTTGGAGTCATACTATATCCTAATTGAATTCATCTATCTTCAACAACGCTACAATATGACAGGGGGAGCATGGCAGAAGTACCCTTTGCCATTGATGCCAAAGGGGGAGAAAACGTTGAACAAGGTAGGTAAAAGAAGCATGATCTAAGGGGGAGTTTTGTAGACAAAGGAAGCTCATTTGAAGGGGGAGCTTTGGAGTTGTCATCAATGACAAAGTGGGAGATTGTTGACTAAATTGTCATTGATGCCAACAGGTGTGTGTTAGTGTGTCTTGGTGCCCCTTGAGGAGTCTCTGAGGGTTGAGTAAGTGTCAGTGTCAAAGGAGACCTTTTGACTTTGTCCAAGCCCAAGTCTGAAGCCCCTGGAGCTCTTGGGACAATGGAAAAAGCCCTAAACACCCTGTAGAATGGTTAAGTACCCCCAAGTTGGTTCAATGGTTCCCCAATTGTGTCATTGGTTCCCCAGCACCACAACCATGCCCTATTACCCTAGAATGTATTCTTGGTGGGTTGAAGAAGTTGGAAGAGTCCGAATGACCCTTTCAGTGGTCATTTGCGTGTTATAGAGGTCCTGATACCCTAGGAGAATCCTAGGCACCCCCACACCTTGATGGTTATATTTATGAAGCATAACTAAGGACCATTAAAACCTAAAACCTAAAAATAATAAGACCGCTAACTAAATAAAATATTAAACCTAATATTTGAAGAATTAAAACATGCTTAAGAATTAATAAAAGTGTCATTATTACCCTCCAATAAGGTTGACCCCATTAAATACTTAATAAAAAATTTAATTTATTTAACCTAATAAAATTCCTCCAACGTTGGCCTTTTTATCTTTATCAAAAGAAATATATCCAATAAATAGTCAGCCCTTTAAACATGACATTTAAATAAATAAAATATTTTTAATTAATAAAAGAACTAAAATATAACTTAAATATTAATTAAGTTGTAATATTTAAAACATGTTAAACTAACCCCTACAAGTCAGCCCCATTAATGTTTTAATTATTCAAACAAGTTTTCATATTTTAATAAAATACCTAACCCTTCACTAGGTCGGCCAGCTAAGAAAATACCTCAACAAAAGCATATATATACACAAATACTTGTCACCTTTTATTACCCAACGAATTCACTATTAAACTGAGGAAATTCGCTGGTTTTGACTGAGGTTGAAATTTGCAGGAAGCAGAGAGATATCCACAGTAGCAGCAGACCCGAGTTTTTCCAGACACAGAATTTTTTTTTTTTGGGTTTGAAGAAGATGATCAGCAATGTTTTTTTTCGGGGTTTAAAGTAGCAGACCTTGGTTTATTCGTGGGTTTCTTAACAGCAACAAAAAGGCATACTTTTGTCCACATAATTTTTGTCATCAACCTTGTCTTTAAGGCAATAGGCCTTTTTCTTTCTCAACCGAGTTTTCCACAGAAGTTTTTGGTCTGTCTTCACCTACTCCCGAGTTTGAAGAATTGCTGCTACTGTCTTTTGTGACAGAACTGAGGTTGAAGTCACTTTGCAGACCCGAGTTCTTCATGAAGGAACAACACTATCTCTTTGGGTCTACATTTCTGAGTTTGTGTGACAACCCTCCCTAGAACAAGTACACGTTTATTTTACAGTCAAGAGTTCAAAGGTATGTTTTCATATGCATAAAGTTTTGTGAATGAATACAGTATGTGATAAGTAGCATAAATGTACATTGCATGTACAAGTTTAAGTGTACATTAGTATGTGAGTAGTGTGTATGAGTGTGTACAATGTACAATACAGTAGTATGCAGTGGTACAGTGATATACAGGATTGTGTATATATATAGTGTTGTGTACTTATGTACAGCATGTACAGTACAATGTAAGAGTATGAACAGTGTACAAGTGTTTAAGCATACACGTGGTAGGATATTTATGCAAGTGAATGTACTAGTTGAAGTATGGAGTTCTGATTCATTGCATGCTATGATGATGCTTAGGATACACTCAATGATGCACTCCTACACCTTATACTGATGATGCACTTCTATATGATGAACACTTGGTTATGACGATGATAAGGATGCATACCCTATGATGATCTATACTCTATGATGATGCTCTCCCATGCTGTGATGAACACTCTATGATGCACACTCTCCTATACATGTTACGATGCGATGATGTGATAATGCATACTACACTATGCACTCTATGATGTACATGTATGCCATGGTGTGATGACACTCTTCTATGCACTATGATGTATACTTGTTGATGATGCATAAACGATGCACACTGTATGATGATGATGAGATGAGTTGATGATGATGTACACCCTATGTTACAGACCTTGATGATGACATGTTCAGACCTTGATGTTTGATGACTTGACAATAACCAGCAGTATTGATGTTTAATATGATAGTGATGACATGGGCAGAAAGATGATGTGGCAGTGATATCTACAGGGATGATTTGACAGTGACTAGAGTGCAGTGGTTATCAGCAGCAGAGTTTGGTATGTGACAGGTCCACAGGTTCGACAATCTTCTTCTTATCAGGGTGGCAGGACGGGGCAAGGAAAGGAGGTCGTAGCCTCCTTCCGGTTGAAGCCAAAAAACTAGGGAGTGGCAGCTTCCTTCAAGTCGTATCCTGTAAATCAGGGGGTCGTAGCCTCCTTCTAGTTGAAGCTGGAAAATTGAAGTCTATATAATAAGGGGGTTGTTCCCTCCTTCCAGTTATTTCTGGAAAACTATTTTTAAAAGACTTCCGTGGTTTTACCCCCATAACTTGGGTTTCCATGTCAAAAACTGTTGTGCACTGTGCATCTTGTTATTTTTATACACATTGGTGATGTGCTGTGATTGGTGATCAGCAACCTGCTTTTCATTGAAATTTTAAATAGTACAAATACTGATTCACCCCCCTCTTAGTGTTTCAACAGTTGCCTTGGGGTGGACAAGGACACTTAAATGTGACTCCTAGTCATTTTGTGCATTTAATGAAGTGAGATGCACTTTATATTTTTAAAGTGACTTTATTAAAAAGTTAAGTGGGTATTTTTCTTAAGTTCACATTTAAAAGTTAATTGAGTGAGTAAATAGAAAAAGGGGTTGCTCGACTTTATTAAATGACATGAGTGCACTAAATGTCATTTAATTTTTTTTTAATTGAGCATTTAATGTGAACCCCACATCTAATCTAATCTTGACCTTTAGATTGACAAGGGAAGTTGCCATGAACAAAAAGGCTAGGGCAAGGCAAAAGTTCATTGATTTGGATTCATTTCCAAAAGAGATTTTTGGAGAGAGAGAAGAGAAGATTGAGGGTTTTGGAGAGAGAGAAGAGAAGAAGATTGAGGGTTTTGGAGAGAATTCAGAACCAGGAGAGAGAAGACATTCTTCACCATAGAAATCGAGTAGCAGCAAAGAATTTAAGAGGCAACACAAAAATCGAGAAGGAAGCATAGAAATCAAGAAGAGGCATAGTTTTCGAGAATCCGTACAGCAGTACGGTCTAGCAATTATTTCAAGGCAGTCTGGTAAGTTCCATACAACAGTACGGCCTGCATTAAATTCATGTTCCATACAGTACAGATTGACACTTAGTTCAAGGCAATACAATCTGCATTAATTTCAGAGACATTCGGCACAGTTTTTGAGAAGGGTTTAAGGAATAGAAATCGAGGAGTATGGTCTATAATAAATGTTGTCCGTACAGTGAATTCTGGGCACGTTTTCCAAGGAAGATTTGGCACGAATTTCAATGATGAAGTATTCAGCAATGTGTTCAAAATTCGAGACAGAAAATTGATAAGTATCGTTGAATTTAATTCTGTAATTTTTACTGAAGAAAAATAAAATCTCTCCACTTAGAAAATAGGTTTTCCCTTAGGGGTTTTATCCTAGACCATTGGTCAAAAATAATTGTCTAGTATTTCATGTGTGTAAATGTCTGAAATTTTCTGAGGTTTGCATTTACAGTTTGAAAAAAAAAAATTGAGTTTGTTTAAATTTGAGGAAAAGTTTTCACATGTGTTTCAGTCTGGTTAATTTGTGAAAAATTATGTATTGAAAGGGTTGGGAATTAAACAATGCAGAGAAGCCTAAAGGCTTGAAACCGGGTTGGGGAAACTTTCAAAAACTTTCAAAAAAGAGCTTGTTGTCGTGGAAGATTTCCTCAAAGACTTCATAGTGGGATGCCGAGGGACTATGTTTTTAAAAATGCAGAAGTAGAGTGGGGTCAAGCTAGATCCACACTTCCTCCTAGCTAGATATCTGGTAAACCACTCAAGAAACTTGCAAAAACCCGTGAGATCTGGTGATTACATATAAATTAAGATTACAACAACATGCAAATAATCTTATAAAACATGTCCGATCTAGATCTCTAAAAATATATATTCAAAATGGATGCAACAAATAAACTTACTTGTAATATTCTATTCTTAACAATTGGGAGAAATCCTTTAAAGCCAGATTCACAAAGCAAGAGCAAGAAATTGAAATGAAAAATATGTTATAAGCAAATGACAATTTTGGCCCACACTCCAAAGCAACACATTATTAGCCTCCAAAGCTTCTTTATTATCAATCCAAAATAATAGTAGCATAAACAAATTACAATAGCATGCACTCTCTACTCCAACTCGAACGAGCTTGGAAGAGAGGCAGAGGCTTCATTATATAGCCAAAGACCAAAGGAGGGGCGTATCCACAAGTGCCTATGAAGTGGATTCTGGAGTTGAGTTCATGAGCGATTGAAGGGATTGGTTGGAGTTAAACTGGAGTAGGACTTGAGGTTGGCGCTACCTCTCCTTTAGACTCCCACCAATCCAACGATCACATTCCACATGCACCATTTGTGGGCCATACGAGAAAGGGCATGAGCTTCATCCAATATTGATTCGCCACCACTTAAAAAGTATTTCAATCACATGCTTATTCTTAGGAAAGAGGTAGCCTTTAACATTGAGTACATATCGCCAACATGTCAAACTATCAATCGCCACATAACTCACTCAAGATCATGATATGGTGGGTGCATCCATAACTTGAGATATTCGTCAACCTTCAAGAAATTAAAAAAAATCCAAGTAGTACCCACTACACAAGGTCCCCACTTGAATTTATTATGCTTGGGATGAATCGTATTTAGTTTAGGAAGAGATCACCCACCATGTGAGACAAAAATGACACCTTACCCAAGTCATTTGACCAAGTTCTCATGACTTATGACTTTTTGACTTTGGTGTCATTTTGTCGCATTTTAACATTAAAATGACTTTTTTATGCCCCTTTAGCAAAACCTGGCTCTATGTGATGACCTAGCTGCCCAAAACATATGAAAAGTGGGTCCTGAGGTAAAGAGGATGCTTTGAGTATGAAAACAAGCATCCCCACGGCAAAATCAAAGTCCTGAACACACTTTTATTAGACTTTGAATTTTCCCAATTAAGCTATTAAAAAAATATCCCAAGTTTATGGGAAAAAATATTTTTCTCGAAAATTAAAAAAAAAAACTATGGGGGACCTAGTAGACTATGGGGGGCCTAGTAGAATGTTCATATACATAGATACCTAGAATTTTAAAAAAAGTGACTAGCATGGTAATAGAAATAGACACCTAGAATTTAATAACCTTCTAATGCCTAACCACCAAGGCAAATACTCTAGCTTTGGAGGTTGAGTGAAAAACTCAAAAATTATAAGTCGTTTGTGCAACAACCGATAATTAACAAGGGAAAGTACTGCATTGATAGCTAAGTCTAAGTTGAACAAGCCTTTTACAAAAAGTCATCATGCTACGTCAACTTATTACAAATTTCCCGTAGGGTATGAACATGCAAATTTTTTTTAAAAGGGCCGAAGATTGGCCCTAAAAGGTCTTCTGAACTTCTGAGCACTAACAATAAACAAAGGAACTTGTCCACAACTTCGGCAGCTCACTGGAAATCCACCTAAGTGCAACTTAGTGGATAACATTGCCTACAGAAAATCGACCCTCCCAACTTTCAAGCAGTCGCTGGAAACTCTAGTAAGAAATCAGATCTAAGAAGTGACTGTTGGATAGAGGGCACACTGTGCTTTCCAGTGTGTCTGCTATAGAAAAATGTGTTGAGGAAATTATTGAGGGTCTATATGTGGTCACTAAAAAGATAATCTGTAGCAAGGTAAGTGTAACACCCTGGTTTTGACCCTGTTTGCATTAAATGTATGTGATGTATATATTGTAATTAATCGTGGTGTGGAGCTAAAGGAAAAAGCCCCACCATTGATTTATCGTTTTATGTGTCGACGATTAAAATCGATGTCGATGGTATTTTGTGCTAGCCAGGCACATTATAATTATAGACACCATCTACATATACAATTTAATTAAAATACCCACAACCAGCTATTTCAATGCAACAATAATGAGATGGTGGCATGATTCCTAAGGATAAGCGGGGGGGGATATTCAACTGTTGGGGTCAATGGGGAAAAGACAAATGTCTGTAAAAGAACCCAAGAGAGTGGGAAACTACTTTCCTTGTCTTATTCACCAACCAATTTAATTTCCATGAGTTGGTTGGGCAGTTATTGCCTTGAGGGACGTATGCATGGGCAGCCGTCAGTTCTGGTAGGGTTGTCAACCCTTGACCACACGCATGCCCAAAGAGGGGGATCGCATTCAGTTCCCTCACGTGGAGTAGAGAAGGCATTCTATACTCACGCAGATAGAAGTCTTGCCTCAAGCAGTCGCGTTCCTTTTTTTTCCCTTCACGATTTTGTTCTGTGTGTGATTTTCCTTCACGTTGAGAGTTGTGTTCTTCAGTCTTTTTATGGCTGGGAAGCGTCTCTGTTAATGCACAACAGATTGGGAAGGAGACCACGAATTCTGAGTGGGTGCTGAGCCATTTGCACTCACGTGAAGCTACTGCTCTATGGGTAAAATCGATTTTGGCCCAAGGGATGGTTTTCTTGGGTGTTGTTGAGTCCGTTTTGGCCACGTTAGGGCCAAAACGTCCCTAGGAATCGAACTGCTATTAAGGGGTTGTGTTCACCCATCTTGGCCATTCGTCTTGCTGTCAAAATTGTTTTCCCCAACCCAGAGTTGTGTATTTTGTTGTGTATGCCTCTCTTGTTTGATTTGAACTGTTTTTGGAGTAGAAATTGGGTCTGGGCCAGCTTGATAAACCTAGTGGAAGGAGGAACCCTCATAGACAGAGCTAGAGGGCTGGATTTCTTCTTTGCACACCTCGAATAGCACTGGAAGGGAAGGCATAGCCTGAGGGACTGTGTAGCAGAAAAGGGGATGGTTCCTTGTTTTGGGTGTGTAGATGTTTTAGAAGTCAGGCTAGATCTGGTGCAGGTGTCCATAGCTCTTTGGTTGAGCTCACTAGCTTAGCAGTCAGCAATTCCAGCTCCTGTATAACCTGATAAACCTAGTTGTGTTGGCTTGGCTGAGTGTTGTGTATCCTTGTCTACGTGTGACCCTGCTAGTGTTCCCTTATTCCTTGTGGGAATCATGCCCAGCTCGGGGGGTGGCAATGTTGCTGAGAGATTGATGAGCACATTGGACTATGGTTGGGTGGAACGTTGTAGCGACATAGCTAGTTGCTGGACAAGCTTCTGTTAAGATAAGTATTCTTGTCTATCTCATCTTTGCAATTTGTATTTGTTGCTTAATGAAAATAATGAACATGTTAGATGCTATGAATGTTTGAACAAGATGTATTTTGCTTTCACTGTAATATGATAATTATGCATCTGTGTATGTTTTTATTTCACTGCATTTTTATTATTACGTTCATGGGGCTAGTTTGCCCAGACAGTTAGTTGTTAGTCGCGTCCTCTCCGCCGAGTAGAGGGGTGGGGACCTGACAATTAGTCCCCACCATCTGCAAAGAAGGACGCATCTCAGCCGTGAAACTTCACAAGGCTGCTACATACTGATTGTGAGAAGGGACTATATTGTATTTGGGAGTTTCTCTTTATTTCCAATGCAACTAGCCACCAAAATCAGCCAAGACATGCGAGGGGGGAAGGTTGTGGTCACTATTGAGAGGTGGTTGCCTTTATATCAGACCTCAAGATGGAGAACTACGCAAACCGTGGTCTAAAGAGGACTTTCCTAAGTCGATTACTGTTGCATGCATTTATCCTTTGGAGGTGCCTCCCAGACATCTGAAGATGAAGGTATTTCCCTTACTACGTTGCAATTGAAGCTTCCTTTTTGATGCTGAGATTTCAGTGCCTTTGTTGTCATTTGCACCTAGTCATTATGGAGATGTAAACAGTCACAAGATTGTTTAGACATTAAAGTTTTGAACTGAAAATTGTCTTGATATATGTTTAAAGTTTAGACTTGGATCAAGTCTGAATTACATTAAGCTTGCATCATAAATGTTTATTATTTTGGGGAAATCCATATCTGAAACACAAACCCTAAGTTTACACCAAACCAATCAGCCAAAATCAGTCCCTACAATATATTGAGATATACAGTGCAGTTAAACACCCTTGATTGCATAGTGTTTGACAAAAGACTCGACTGAGGATTTATCAACAGTAAATAAAAAACTCAGCCAATCTTGGTTAGCGACATTATATATGCTGAGGAGAATTTGGGTTAATGGATCATAAAGAAATAAGGTCGCTACACTCAGTACACACTTGTTTCAAAGTCAAAGTGGTTTGTAAATGGTCAGAGTAGCTTCTATAATGGAGACGTTTTTTTAGAAGAGTGACATGTGGCAACAACACTTGGTCAAATGCACACTTTACAACTGCCTTGTTTCAATCCTAAAGGAGGAACAACCTTGAATCATGGATCTGAAAACTATTTTGTGTTATTAGTAGTAGGAAAGACTCTTGGACCTATTTATGGAGAAGTTGTTGATGAGGAAAGTTGGAACACTGGTCAACCATCTGATTGAGAATGTCTCCATCTTTGAATTGTTTGAAGCTGATATGTCCCAGATAGTCTGTAGTGTGCCTTTTAGAATATACCAGAGTGAAGGGGTCTTTTGCCATTGTAAAAGGCCAAGTTTGGGCTTGTTTTTGTACAAGTGCTGGTCAAGTTGGGTTCAAAACCCATGGTCTAGTCATGGCAGGTCCTCTTGGTTTTTATCCCAAGAAGTGTTGGCTTAGTGGCATTGTTGACTGCCCCTTGATGGGAGGAAGTCCCTCGTCATGTTGATCCATTTGTGCCCTAGGTTGGTGTCTGATGCTTCTTGGGATGGGCCCATTAAGACACATGGCTTAAGGAATCCTAACCACCCATGTTATTCTGGAAAAATTTTAAGGATCCATAATTTTTACAGAGTGTAGAAACCTTGGCGAATCTTACTAATTCTTAAATTTGCAACCATAAAATGTTTGGCAATTGTTTTGTAAAAATATTCAAATTTGTAAGTACTTTATATAGTTTTTGCTCAATTTTGGCGATTTTTAGAGTAAAAAATGTTATCCCATAGAATTTGGGTAAATCATCTTTGGAAAAAAGGCAAATTGATGATTCTTTTTTTGGAAATAAAGGTCCAAAAATAGCCCATGGGCTAAATTTTCCTTGATGTTTATGCTATGTAGAAGGTGATTGCACGTGTATGGGTTGTCATTCCTGATTTATCACACCTCATTTATGCCCATTTGGATCTTCATTTTATGTATGACCCCTCCTCTTGGTCTACATGTGCACACTTCATCATGACATCATCTTCTTCAAAAGAGATTTGTCTTGCTAAAGGAGATGACATTAAGGGATCTTCTACATTGTTAGGGTTAGTTGGGCCATGACATCCTTCCCCGGCTCATTACTTCATCCAGAAGAAGTCATTTTTACTAATTTATCATTATTTTTAGTCTTTTACAGTTTAGCCCCCATCTTGTTGGTGACAAACCCTAACTTTTTAGTTATTTTGCTTTTTAGTAAGGTAGGCTCTAAAGTTAGATAAGTATAGGAAGCCTCATATAAATAAAGGCTCCTCGCGTTCATTTGTAACAAGACGGAGGTTCTAATTATGTAGCTTTTTCTTTCCTCTTGGTATATGGGAGCTTCTAAGTGGTGCACACCTCTCTTTGGCAAGTTTTACATGTGATGAAAGTTGAATAGTGGAATTTATAGGGTTTGCTATCTTGCAAGATTGATCCTAAGAATAGTTGTAATAACTCATGGCTAAGGAGGACCTAAGAACTCTTTCTATTGCTATCTTGCAAGATTGATCCTAAGAATAGTTGTAATAACTCATGGCTAAGGAGGACCTAAGAACTCTTTCTATTGCTCTTTCCTTGGTTGATGTTAGTAAGATCTCTCCATTTTCTTGTTTGACTTTCCTTTTGCACCTTAAGCAAGGTAAAGTACGATTTTATTGGCATCTTGTTAGTATTGCTTGAGGAGACCTTCCTCTTGAGAGAGCTCTCCACTATGGGCCTTGGGATTCAGTGTTTTCCCTAATTAGGATTTGGATACTTTGATCTCGTATTGGGTTACTAGCCTTTGCCTTAGTTAATAAATCTTGACTAGCGAAATTGAGTAGGGACATTGACCTAGATCTCCAATTGGCATATGGTTGAGGACAAAGGTCATACCCCCCTCTTCATACCTTTTATCAAAATTCTCTTGTATACTTTATTACAAAAATCCAAAAGAAAATAATATTGGAAAAATCCTAAATATTACAAAAATTTATATCATAAAAAGTATTTGCACTTTGGAATTAATGTTCGGATAGTAAAATGTGCCCTAGTTTAATTAATGGTGAATCCTCAAAGGTGTTTTGTTCTTGTTGTGGATTTGTGAGATTCTCAGTGACCTGTGCTTGCTAGGGTTTTGTTTTCAAATCTATTATTGTAGGTATAGCAGGTATATTCATCATTTCAGCCAATTTTGAAGGCTTAAACAGTAGGGTCTTGGCCCTAGATTGACCCCTGGGGTGTTGGAAGTTCATTGGAGAATGTGATAAGCGGGACCACCATCTATTTGAGGGATGTTATAAGGCATATACCAGATCTGATTTCATATTTTCAGATTCGATTTAAGGCCCCTTCATCCTATTGCATATCACCCTCATCTCCATACCTCAAGGTACATCTCATGCGTTGAGTTGGTATTGCTTTCATCAATTTTTATTAAGTTTTTGGATCATTATTAATAGTTGAAATATTATAATAGCAGTAACATATTCAAGTTATATTTCTTGGAATCCATAATTAAGTGATATAACTCCTATGGCTACTGCTCTCTCAGTGTTGTTTATGCTTCATTGTTTTGACTCCATATGGCACTAATCTTTGCTGAGACGTTTCTTGGGAAATGCGTGTGTGTTGTTTAAGCAATTGCAGATATCTATAATCAACATCAGGGACTCCTCCATGGTCTTAAGAGTTGACCTAAAGTGTTAAGGATCTAGGTTATGCTGACATTGGTCTCTATCTCCTCCCGTGCTTACCACTCATCACACCGTGATCCATGACCTTGGTCAAGGTACTATTTTGAGTGGTAACATTTTTTTGACACCATTGTCAGGGATGCTTGAAGATTGTTGCATGACAGTTGGGGCATGTTGCTCAAGTCAAATTTTGCATCTCCCTGGAAAGAACGACAGATTTGGTAAGAAAGTTGAGGTAAGTTTTTATATTGGTACTTTGATAAGATTATTGGTAAGGAGTAACCTTATAGGTCTTATCCAGTGACTCCACTGAAGAAAAATACAAGCAAAGTAGTAATCTTAAAGACAAAAACCTCAGCTATTCACGACATTGTCGATGTAGAGGTGAGCACATCCGTCAGTTAAGAAGTGCTCATCTTGGAGACTCCACATATTTTGGGATCAATAAAGAGATGATATGACATTATTTAATAAACCATGGATGCACAATTTGTTTGATCCATTGGATTTCATGATGGTCATAGGATATCCTAATCAATTCGATAGCAATAGTTGGAGGACATGCATACCGAAATTCCATGGACATGATGATTCAACTGAATGGCATATTATATTATTCTTGGGAGCTATTTCAAAGTTGAATGTGGTAGATTAGGACGTTAAGATGAAGATGTTCAAGATATATCTTCCCTTGTTCAAAGACAATGTGAAAAGTTGGTATGTTGGGCTTCCTAACAAAAGAAATCATTCACTGAAAGAATTTATCCAGAATTTTTATGAGAGATGGGACCCTTTATTTCAAAGGGGATGTTGGGTATCTCATTGATAGAGACAATTATTTCCCATCACTTGAAGATGAATATAGTGACGAAGATCAACCCCTAGAAAGCTCTCATGAAGAAGCAATTGATCAAGAGCCTTTGGTTGAGGATTTTGTCAAAGAAATCGAGAAAGTCCATGGTGAAGATCTAGAGATGGAGCTTGAAGAGGAAACATATTTAAAAGAAGAACATGTCCAAGAAGAAATCCTTGAGGGTTCCCAGGAACTTGTTGTAGATAGGGAAGGACACAAGGAATATTTTGTGGAAGAATTTGTCGTTCAAAATTTGAGGAAGCCAAGGAAGATGACATCTAAGCCTTGAGATTGGAGAAAATGGTACTTACGGATATAAAGATCAAGAAGGCCTAATTGAAGAAAATGAAGAAATGGTAACTTTCCCTTACTGTTGTTTGGAAGATTCCTATGATACCTTGGGCCTTCTAGAAAATGCTAGGACTTCTCTACGTGGTGAAGAAGATGATAATTATTAATGTTTCTTGGCCCTCCCATATATGATTCTTCGACGGTAGGGAGTGTTGTACTTGGTTTTTTGAGCGACAAATGTTCTGAAGAAGATGTCCATGATTTTCCCCACTATACAAAAGCGAAGAGGTTCTCGATGTGTATCAAACAAAACCAGGTTTTCATGCAGGCGTGGAACAATATACATAAGGTTTTCATGAAGATTAAGAAGAAAATGAAGAAGCTCATAAGGAACCATTTCCGATTGAAAAGGGTATTGAAAACATGGTTTGTGAAGATGTATTTGATGCTTCCCCTTATTCCCCTTATGAGGAAGACCTTTGAGAGGTCCATGGCAAAGTTGATTAGGTTGATAAGCATGTCCAAGAAAATATTGTTGTGGACCTGGAAGAACATTGAAATAAATTTTGTCGACGAAATCCATGAAGATAGTGAAGAATATCTTGATAGGTTTTGGACGATGAACTTCATCAAGGTCAAGACTCAATCAAGTATGGGTGCAGGTATTGTATTAACTTCTCCTTATTCTAGTAAATGTTGTTTCTATTTCGAATTAGAATTTGAATGTACTAATAATATGGTTGAGTATGAAGCTCTTGTGCATGGCCTTAAAGTAGCTAAAAATTACGGTAATAAGTTTTTAGAGATTACTGACAACTCTAATCTAATTGTGATACAAGTCAAAGGAAATTTTACATGTGAAAAATAAAGATTAAAAAGGGTAATGCGATTAGCCATAGAAAATTTCAATGCCTTATCTTTACAAGTGTTTCCTAGAGCTTAGAATCAACTAATCAATTCCCTAGCAGTTTCTACTTCTATTCTTTACCCTTGCAAGGTTGTCCTAGAAATAGGAAAAGTGCAAGTAGTTTTCAGACCTTCAACCTTGATAACCTTGAAGATTGCCATATGTTTTATGACAATGAGCAAATACACAGGTTTATGAACATGGCAGAATTGTTTTAGCCTCATTGTGTAGGGTTCTCCTTGATGGTCTTGAACATCATTTGGGGCAGCAAATAGAGATTAGTGAGCAGGCTTATGATGACGACAGTTTGTACTTGAGCCCTATCCAAGTTTAAATAAAGGGGGCTTGTGAAAAGGGCCCTTTGTCTTTGAAGGAACTTAAAGGAATTCAAGATCTTGGTCCCTTCCATTATTACAACCCCATTCCAATGAAGGTAATGACATCTACTCAGCTCGCCTTTGATGTGATTTTGTCTTGGACCAATACCAAAGACAAAGGAAGAAACCCTAGCATGAATAATATGTTACGGTAGCTTCACTGGTGGTATGATTTCACTTGACCGTTTTTTTAACCATGTGTAGAGTAGGTAGGTCAACATTTACTTTTACCCATGCATTGCACTTGTTAATTACATTTCATTTTGATTTGAACAAGACAGGATAAAAATGTCTATTTTCAATGCATTTGACATAGTTATTGTTAGGATGTGTGTTGGTCTACATTCTACAGGTTCTAGGAGATTATAGGGGGTTCTCATACACTCCCAAGAAGAGTGCATGTCCCACAGTTGGAACCAATTGTTACGCACCAGATTGGTTGTGGCATGCCTTTCTGGATATACCAGAGTGAAGGGGTCTTTTCCATTGTAAAAGGCCAAGTCTAGGCTTGTTTTTGTAAAATTGTTGGTCTAGGAGGGCTCAAGACCCATGGTCTAGTCATGGCAAGTTCTCTTGGTTTTCATTCCAAGAAATGTTGGTTTAGTGGCATTGACTACTACCCATTGGGAAGTCCCTTGTCATGTTGAGCCATTTGTGCCCTAGGTTGGTATCCGATGCTTCATGAGATGTGCCCATTAGGACACATGGCTTAGGGGCTCCTACCCAAACTCATGTTTATGCTATGTAGAAGGTGATTGCACGTGTAATGGTCGTCATACGCGATTTAGCACATACCTCATATATGCCCACTTGGACCTTCCTTTTCTTATATGACCCCTCCTTTTGGTCTACATGTGCACACTTCATCATTATGTCATCTTCTTCAAAAGAGCTTTTCCTTGTTAAAGGGGAGGGCATTGAGCGATCTTCTAAATTGTTGGGGTTAGTTGGGGCATGACATCCTCCCTCGGCTCATCAATTCATCCAGATGAAACCATTTTCACTATTTTATCATTATTTTTAGTCTTTTGTGGTTAGTGCCTGACTTGTGGGTGAAAAACCCTAATTTTTTAGTTATTTTACCTTTTAGTAAGGTAGGCTCTAAAGTTAAATAAGTGTAGGAAGCCTCTCAAAAATAAAGGCTCTTAGCATTCATTTGTAACAAGACAAGGGCTCTAATTATGTATCTTTTTATTTTCCTCTTGGTATATTAAAGCTTCTAAGCGGTGCACACCTCTCTCTTAGGCAAGTTTTACATGTGATGAAGGTTAAATAGTGGAATTTCTAAGGTTTTTTGTTTTGCAAGATTGATCCTAAGAATAGTTGTAATAACTCGTGGATAAGGACCTAAGAACTCTTTCTCTCGCTCTTTCCTAGGTTGATGTTGGTAAGATCTCTCCATTTTCTTGTTTGACGTTGCTTTTGCACCTTGTTAGTCTTGTTTGAGGAGACCCTCCTCTTGAAGGAGATCTCCACCGTGGGCCTTGGGATTCATCGTTTTCCCTAATGAGGGTTTAGCTACTTTGATCTCATATCAGGTTACTAACCTTTGCCCTAGTTCGTAAAGTTTGAATAGCCAAATTGAGTAGGGACACTAACCTCGATCTCTAATTGTCCTAGGGTTGAAGACGAAGGTCATTGTTATCACATATACATTTGCAGTTGGGCTTCTATGATGCAACATACAGATAGTATCTTTTTATTCTATTCTGAGCTATTCATTCACATGGGGTTTTAGCATGGATCATTACAGCCTCAGCCATTTTAGAGCCTTGTCCAGTAGAGTTTCCTTGCTAGGACTGAGATTCATTTGTCCATTGATATGCTTTCAATGATGACCTAGTTCATTTGAGCAGAGTAGAAGATCAGATATGGTACACATAGTTACAAAGGGGCCCTATCAGATGGAGACATGTATATATGGTAAGATCAGGTATATGTTTCCTTGGTTTGCTTTTGCTCTGTGATGTATATTAAACACCTAGGCTTGTCTTGTTAGGATGATCATGGTGACCTATGCTTATATATATATACTAATGCTTAAACTTGTGCTAAGACTGATCAAAGGACTTAATGTTGAAGACTGTTGCTCATGCCATGGTTTATACAAATGTTAAACCTTAATGCTATGTTGGTTCCATGTGTCATTTATCCCCATCCATCCAGTTCATCCATGATTGATCCTCATCCCATGACTTTGGTTTGATCGACACCTATGAGATTGAAGATCACTTTCCCCACTTTGACCCTTATGCATGATGGATCCCATGTCTTCTGTGTCTCGGCTCTAGGTTATCTCGGAGAGTGTTAGCTAAAACTTGAAGCAATGTGTCTACCATCATTACATGCATTATCTGATATAAATTCTATCTGTCGAAATGCAAATCCTTCAAATAAATGATAACTGTGTCTTTAGACACAACTCAATAAAGGCTATAAAGTGAAATTATGAAAGGCCTAAAAAGCAGTGGATAAATGAAGGATAAATCTAAAAATTGTTGGCCACTATTGAATGTAATGATTAATTCCTCACAGAGCCTGCGAGTTTTGATTGGAGATGGGGAAAGGGACCACTAATTCACAGTGTCCCCTAGGATCTCTTCATTACAATTCTTGTGTACTCAACACAAGGGTCAATACTCCCTCTTCAATTGGAGAAGTTTTTATGTACTATACTAAGCTTGTCTTTACTAGGATCTCCTCTGCCCTTTTCGATGATCAACTTTCAATTTCTACAATGAGTCCTTCGTTATCCACCGCACATTTCCGCACCGTGAAATCGCTCATAGTCGCAGATCTAGATCTAGATCAGATCTCAGCCGTCTATCCCCTGCAAATTAGAATAACTTGCAAAACACTGTGCATTCTACTTGATTGACCAGAGAATCAGTCAATTCCTCATACGTTGTTCAGTCAGACACACTCACCCATACTTCTACTGCTAAATTCAAAGATTCAAACGCAAATGTAGCTCTGTTGCTCACGCAATCACAAGAATGACATTCAAAGACAATTTAAACATTTAACACGCTGCTACTTCTTCATTAATCAGAAAACAAACACATAGACAATGGTTCGGCTCTCGGCCTCTCAAAATATTTACAATGGGAACCAACTCTCAGTAACGAGATTCTCCAAAATTCAAAACCCCTAATTTTTTAAAACCAACTTGAGAACCCCTAACTTGACTCCTACCCAGCATATTTAACCTATCTACTCCACTCCCCCACAGAGTGGTCCTGGAAACAGAAAAACAAATGATTCCTACTCATGATGGAAGTGTCACCATCCTAACAAACTACCTACGGCTTGATCTCCTCCCAGGGAGTCATCATTGGCACGATTTCCCACTACTAATGGATTAGGCTAACAAACTCATGACTCAGCAATCCAAAATTGCCACAGCATCTGACCATCCTGACATTGTTGGCTCCACGTCGATGCTCCAGCATCAATTTTTGTAATTTACAACTCCCAAAAAACATTCTTCAAGAAAAGAACTTAGTAAGTAGGGACTACCCCCCTTGGCCTTTAGAAATTGTGGTCTAAACTGAGGAGTTTTAAACCGATGTGATAGTGGGTTCTCAACTCATAAATTTCCCTCATGAACACACATAGCGGTTGGGAGACTCACCCGTGTCCAAGTGTGTTTTAGGCGGCAACATTTTTGGAGTCGTTGCCGGGGACAAGTCTCTTGTCCTTGGTTAGTTGAATTTTTGGTTTAAATTTTAATTTTGTAAAAAGGATTCAAAATTTTAATTGACTGTACAACAATAAAGTTATTAGATATTGCCTAATCTTCAAGTGGCGACTCCACTTTCAAATTCGGTAAGATATTCTACTAGGAGAAACTCTAGGGGTTTACTTGTTCCCATCCTTGAACCTGAAAGGGTTTATAGGAGGAGAGCAAATAGACTAACTCCTCGTAGACTCCTTGCAAATCTTGGAGAAGAAGCAATCTCTGATATACATTTATTATTTAATAATCCTTTAATAACGTCACCAATGGATGCAATTTACCAACCATGTGATTTTCAAATATCCAAGGTCATCCTCATCCTATTCCTAACAAAGCTCTTGAAAAGTTGCCTTTTTTCAGGGAAACAATGTTGTTAGTGCAAAGTCTCATGTTCGAAATTTAGCTTCTGCATAAGCAAATGGTGCAGCGCCCATAATTATGAGGATGTGAAAATGAACCTCTTTGTTTTGTACTTGGAGGAAGATGCCCTTGATTGGTTCACAAAGCAAGATGATGATAAGTTTAAGACTCTTCAAGAAATCCAGGATGCCTTTTAATGAAAGATGGGGAGATAGGAAGGAAGCTTGTTTTTTGCTTGCTTCCTTGCATGCGAGACAAAAAAATGAAAATGAAACCATGGAAGAATTTAATAAGAAATTCAACGATTTGGTCAAAAGCTTAGACAAGAAGATCAAACCCCATGATGATGCCATATTAATACATTATATGGAATCTTTTGATGGCGAAATTAGATATCAGTTAAGAGATTAAGAGCCAATAGATCTAAAAGGTGCTCAAAAGAAGGCCATCAAAATTGATAAAAACATGCAAATTTTGGAAATTCTAATCTTCTTGGTTTCACAAGGGGAAATTTTTTAAAACCTTTTGAGGATAAGAAGAAGAAATCTGAAGTTCATGAATCACCAAGTGAATCTGTTAAAGAACTTAATGAGAGGATTAAGCAAATGCAGTTGAACCATGCAAGTCAAATGGCATCCATGAAAAATAGATTGATAGCCATGGAAAGGTCTCAAACACATAAAGTACATCCTAAGCATAATGATAAATGGCAAAAGAAGCCTCATTTTCAAGAACAAAGACCTCCAAACACTTTAGAGTCTACCAACTATGTTGATAATCAAGCCATTCCTTATTGCAGACCTTGTGGGACTTTTCATGAAGCGTCAACTTGTCATTTTTTCCTTCAACTTTGTAGGGGTGAGCCTTATACATCAAAAAATGAGCAAATAAATGTTTATAGTGATGAGGAGCCTATGTCAAGAGAAGAATGGTTTGAGTCAATGGAACAAAGTAGGGTGGATTATGTGAGTGATCATGTTGATAAGGTAACCGAAGTCTATGGAAAAAATCCCACTCGAGGGCAAGCTTTGGAAATGGAAAGACATAAAGGGTTCACTTACCAAAGGAAAGGAAAACAAAATCAAGAAAATATACAAGTGACCACTCCCAAGGTACCTTCTCCCCCCAAAGATTAGGTTCCTGCAAAGGAAGATTTTAATGGTGATTTAGGAGATTATGAGAGATGCTTAAAGGTTCTTGTTCCTTTTTTAGAGGTCATGAAGATAGAAGGCCAAAGGAATAGTCTCCTCCAAGTCATAGAGACCCCGCTCCAAACAAAGCTAGTATGCCAAAGAATTGTCAAAGGAATTTTAAAAAGCCACAAGTGGCAGCCTACCAAGATGCACCTGTGATTTTGCATGTGGTTGATAGAGGAAATCAAAAGAATCAACCATTTTTCATCACTTTGCTTATGAATGGGTCCTGTTATCACATATACATTTTGCGGCTCGACGACCATGATGCAGCATACAGATTTATCTTTTATTCTATTTCGGGCTATTTTTTCACATGGGACATTAGCATGGATCATTACAACTTCAGCCATTCCAAAACCTTGTTCAACAGATTTTCCTTGCAAGGACTCAGATTCAAGAGTCCATTGAGATGCTTTCAGTGATGACCTAGTTCATTGGAGCAGAGCAGTAGATTAGAGTTGGTACACACAGTTATAGAGGGGCTTATCAGTTGGAGACGGGTATATATGGTGAGATCAGGTATATGCTTCTTTGGTTTGATTTTTCTCTATGATGTATGTCAAACACCTGTGCTTGTCATGTTAGGATGATTATGGTGACCTATGCTTATATATGCTAATGATTTAAACTATGTTATGACTAATCAAGGGACTTGATGTGAAGACTGTTGCTCATGCCATGCTTGTACAAATAGTAAACCTTAGTGCTAGGCTGGTTCCATGCATCACTTGTCCTCGTCCATCAAGTTTCATCCATTGTAAACTTGTCCTATGACTTAGACTTTTTGAGACTTGTTAGATTGAAGATCTTTTCCCCATATATGCTTCTTTGGGTTGATTTTTCTCTATGATGTATGTCAAACACCTGTGCTTGTCATGTTAGGATGATTATGGTGACCTATGCTTATATATGCTAATGATTTAAACTATGTTATGACTAATCAAGGGACTTGATGTGAAGACCGTTGCTCATGCCATGCTTGTACAAATAGTAAACCTTAGTGCTAGGCTAGTTCCATGCATCACTTGTCCTCGTCCATCAAGTTTCATCCATTGTAAACTTGTCCTGTGACTTAGACTTTTTGAGACTTGTGAGATTGAAGATCTTTTCCCCATTTTGACCTCTATGCATGATGGATCCCATGTTGTTTTATGTCTCGGCTTTGAGTTGTGCAACAAAACTTGTCGACGCCTTGATCCTTCTGGGCCAAGAGAACCCGCAGGTGTTGGTTCCTGAGCTTAGGCGAGTTGGGTTTTGAAGCCTTGACCTCTCTGGTCGGTTTCCCCCAATGTTTGGTCTGGATTGTGGATATTCCCCCCTAGTTGCCCGAGAAGTTGTCAGCTAAAACTTGTAGTATGTCTACCATCATTACATGCATTATGTGTTATATGCTATATACTATGAAATGCAAGCCCATAAGTAAAGATTGCAAATTGTGTCTTTAGACACAACTCAAAGAGGGCTATGAAATGAAATTATGAAAGGCCTAAATAAAGCAGTGGATAAATAAATGCTAAATCTAAAGACTGGTGGCCATATTATTGAAATATAATGATTAATTCCTCACGGAGCCTGCGGGTTTTGACGTGAGATGGAGTAAGGGACAGTTAATTCTAAGTGTCCCCTAGGATTTCTTCACTACAGTTTCCTGTGTACTCAATGCAAGGGTCCTAGAAAAGATCCTCATGGAGCTTGATCTTTAGCTTGGATGTGAGTCATAGACATGTTGTTAAAGTTGAATGGACACTTTTCAGATCAACTCATCCACTTCTGAGACACCATCATTCCCTGTTGTTTATCTATCATGCATATGTCACTTTGGTTGTGTACACTTGTCATTATTCAGATAGATCACAAAGTCAAAGTCAGTCTATAGTCATTACCCTTTGCCTTAGCCTTTGTTTTCCATCCTCACCCAGCAGTAACACATTGTTTACACTTTGTAAGTATGGACCGAACAAGTAGACTTCCATAAATTTCTAAGATTCTTCAGAAACACAGGTATATCTTACTACTATTATTATTACTATCACCATGATTATGAATAATGTGATTTAAGCTTGGTTTTGATATACACCATTGGAGCATTTCTTACCCTGGATGCTTACAAGATCATATTGATGCAGTATCTTACCTTCAGTTTGGGTACTTTGACTTGGTCAACCTAGTTGACCAATTCAAGCACGGTTCCCAAGGTAGTTACTCAAAAATACAACATGATCTATATTTGTTCCAGACATGCCCAGAACCAATACTGCGGTTTCAGTTTTGAGAGTTTGGCCCCAATTATCCTGATAAGTGATTACTATCACTTAATTATTGGCCAAATGATCAAATTTTATCACAAATGGCAGTATGTTGGGTTCTCCTAGAGCAGTGAAGTGTTCCAGGGGGTATGCGTAGTCACTATACCATTCTTCTATGTCTCCAGATCATCCAGAGCAATCAGTTTTCCCCAATTTTCATCCTGACCATAGTTATGGTGATTTTTATCAGTTTCAGAGGATGTACCAGCAAAAAATGAACTAGAGAATTCACTGAAAAAATCGATTTGGCCTCTTGGGTCAACAAAATAGCTTGGAATTTTGGCAGATGATGTGTCTCAACATCCCGAAAAGTCCTCCAGTATTTTTCAGTCAGTAGATGTCTGGATAATTTATTTTTCCTCAGCCAGTGAGGAGAACCCCCCAAGGGGCCCCCCCTTAAGTTGGCTAATGGTGTATTTCATTGTTATATCATATGATTTGAATTTGTAATGGGGCCTAGGGTGAATTAAACCTGTAGTGACCCCATCCTATGTATTATCATTTCACATCTTATGTTATAATGTGAATTTCACTTTAGAGAGGCATCCTTGAGCAAAGTGTGCCCCTTCTGTTGACTTGGTCAATTGATCTATGTATTGTTGATCTCCACCATTGATGATGTTATGATCTCAACCGTTGGATGTAAAAGTGAGTTAGGGTTTATATCTCTCTCAAACTATTTAAGAGAGGTAAGCCCCCCATTGTATTTCATGAGCTCTGGTACGAGAATATTGAATAGAAGATTTTGTCTAGGATTACTCTCTGTGTATTTTGTAAATTAGTTGATGATCTAATGATTGGCATTGTTTCTCTTCTGTATTGAGCTTGTTTCGGGATATATCTTGGATCTTTTTCTTTACCCATTCATTTCATCTATAGGGAAGGAGGCGTGCTAGGAAAGAGAGGGCGCATCTGTGGGGCAACTCACCATTTGCCCAGCTCTTAGGTGTTTGAATCAGGAGTATTTCTTTCTCAATGAATTTTGCTTCATGTCCTTTCCTTATTCTGTAGATACTGTTCATTTGTCTGATCTTCTCATTTTTCTTTGATTGGGCAGGTTGAAGAGGGCGCTTGGGTGATTGATTGAGGCTCAACAACATCAAGATTCTCTCGAGAAAAGCTCATTTAATCAAGGAGGTAGCATTCTTCATCAGTTCTGAGGTCATCTGCATAATCCAAGTACTATCACGGGTAATTTCTCTCTCATTCAATTTCTGTATGCATTACACATCATTGCTTTAACTGAAAAACTCTCATTTAGAAGTAGGAAAAATCACCAGACCAAATTGCACTGGGAATCTGCAATTTTGGCAATCTGGGTTTTGTCCAGCATACCGAAAAAACCCATATCCCTCAAAAACTTCAAGCTTCGACTCCTCTTCCCATCTCCAGGAACTGGTTTCAGTTTGGGAGAAAACGCCCTTCCTTAAGCAGTCAACTAGTTCCCCCCTGTTTTTGTTCCGGCACTTGGGTATTTTTCATTGTCAAATCATTCATCCAAGTTAGTGTGCAGGAAGTCGTAATTGTCAATATCAACTACGTCCTAGGGATTTCTCAATTATCTGCTTAAATCCCCCCAAGGTCTGGGTTTGATCATTTGAACCGACACACTAAAATCCTAGATCTGATTTGAATCTTCATAAGCCACCTGATACTATCACTTGAGTAACATTTCCAGTCTAGAATAACCACCCTACTCAAGTATCCTAAATTGGTGGCTCATCCTTGAATCTAGGGTTTTAGACACTCACCTTACGTATTCTCCGTCAGGAGTCTGATCTGGTAATTTGTCTTGGATCTTTCCTTTCAGGATTGATCCAGGTCTCCCCCTTTGTCACTTGGGCTTCTCTAGTTGTATAAAGCGAAGGAATCCCTAACCAACGTGACAACCATCCATCTTTTGGGGGTTAGGGTTTTCGTAGGTCACAACTTTAGTTGCCCATCCCCTTTGCCATCCTGTATAGGATTACTTTATTGGTGAAACTACAAGATCTATGATAACATTTTTGGTGTCGTTTTTGGGGAGGTAGAGGCTTAACTTGGTTCATTTCACGTACCTCTGGTGTCTGTGAACCTTTACATTCATTGAACATTCATATCACATTTGGTCTTAAGTCCAGTGGTTGTATTTCAAATTACTTAATTCTGCACAATCACTGTATTGTTTCTATCTCTCTCATGACATTTCATTCTGGTGAACACAGCAATTTGTTCACCTGGCAACTCCACAACGTGACTCCCTTGAGGGACCTACCCAGGAGTATAACCTTCGAAGTAGAAATAACCCTGAAGGTTCATTAACGTACATTCGTAATCATAATAAAAATATTAAAGATCAATCTTCGAATTCTTTTGGAAGGTGGTTAATCCACCACGACAAATCTTAGATAACCCTCCTGAAGCTTATCAATCAAGTCATGTGTTCATTCAACCCAATTCTCCAACTAGTAGTTCGAATTCTCCCACTCCTCCGAGTAGTCCTCCTAGAGTAAGTTCTTTGATGGCCAACACCAATCCTCCTGCGCGACCTAGGCATTTCAGAAGCTGAGCCAGGCCTTCCCCTTTCAATTCCTCACTAATTCAAGGTGCTCCTCATGACATGCCTGAGAAGTATTTTGATAAAATTCCCAGATTCAATGGTTCATCAATAGATCACATTGAAGAACACAATGAATCGGTGTGGAATTACACGGTTTACCTCAAAGCATCGTTGGAAGGAGATGCCCAAGGCTGGTTTGATAGATTGCCTCCAAGATCAGTAGATGGATATGATACCTTGACAAGAAAACTTATAGAATATTGGTCATCTACGTCAGACAATAGGTTCCTGTTGAATCATTTGTTTGAGGTTAAAAAGAAAGAAAATGAGACTTTCCAGAACTAGCATTTCGGAATCCGATCTAGGCCTTCCCCTTTCGATTTCTCACTAATTCAAGGTGCTCCTCATGACATTCCTGAGAAGTATTTTGATAAACTTCCCAGATTCAATGGTTCATCAGCAGTTCCCATTAAAGAACACATTGAATCGATGTGGAATTACATGGATGCATATAGGGTCGAAGCTGAAGACGTTTACATGGTTTCTCTCAAAGCATCGTTGGAAGAAGATGCTCGGGGATGGTTTGATAGATTGCCTCCAGGATCAGTAGATGGATATGATACCTTCACAAGAAAACTTATAGAAGATTGGTCATCTAAGACAGACAATAGGTTCATATTAAATCATTTGTTTGAGGTTAAAAAGAAAGAAAATGAGACTATCCACGAGTTCAACTTAATATTTGACAAACTTGTCTCAAATGTTCCCCAAGATCTAAGACCAACATATCAAGCTATCCTAATACTTTATCTGAATGCCTTTGAAGGATAGTCCGGTCTAAATCTTAAAGAAAAGAACCCAAATGACCTCAAGACCACTCAAACCTGGGCTAAGAAAGCAGAAGCTAACATAGCCTCTATGGGGAAGAATAATTTTTTTTATGTTTATGCCTTCATCTGGCAATGTTTGAAATGATGAAAAAACTCACATTATTCACTAAAAATATAGCAAGAACAAGGGAACATGATAAAAAAAGAAATGCCTATGGCCCGAGACCTTATTGGAACAACCGAAGAGAGCCCATAGATGAAAATAGGCAAAATCCTAGAAGAAATGAGCCCGCTGAGAATAGAAATGTGAACATATGTGATGAACCTGAAGAAGAGCCTAAAGTCTTTAACCGTGAGGATCACAGCATAAACTTAGTTGAAGATTTCACAGAGGAAGAGAATTTTCGTAGAATCTTGTTAGAAGAAGAAGAATTGGTGTGCACAACAACGCAACCTACCACACAAGTTTACCAACCTACCACAAAAACAAAGAGCAAGACATAACACCTTTCCTGGATAAGCATATAATTTTAGAAGAGGAAGAATCAAAAGAAGAAGATCTTTGTGACTATGACCTAGGGATAGACATAGAACAAGAATTGCATAAGGTCATGCAAAATGTGTCCCTGAGTGAACTGGTAAAGTTACCATCAGTTAAAGATCAAGTTCAACAAGTCTTTGATATTATCCCAATGGTTAATGCTCCCGAGATTGTGTATGAATCCTGCCACATCCAAAGTGTCAGAGGTCGAGAGGTTGAGATAGATCCTCCTATTCAGATTCACACTGTTGTTTATGAGAGGAAAAGTGGGGGACACCCTCCTTTTTATCTTACATTACAAATAAACAACTCTTACTCCATAACTACCAATTCAATTGTATTAGATAAGATCTTGGATTGCCAAAGATCTCCATGTGACAAGATTGGTCTTGGTTACAAGGAGAAAGAAAAATATGAAGATGACACTTTATCTCCTAAGACTCCAGAAGCAGGTCCATCAACATCCAAAGCTGCTCCCCATGCACCTGCACATGGCAACAAGAAATTTGCAAGTTCAAAAACGCAACAAAGAGTTAGATCTATTCCTCAAAGCAAGCTCAGAAAAGAAACAACTCCAAGACCCAGGTATGAGAGTGGATTTAATGGTTGTTGTTATTTTTGTTCTAACTTTGGTCATAAGGCTATGGATTGTAGAATCTACGGAAGAAGAAGTGTTGGAATCCCCAATGACAAAGTTAGATGCTGGACATGTAACCAAATTGGACATATTGCTGCCACTTATCACACATTGAGATGCTACACATGCAGTGGTTTTGGTCACAAAGCCCAAGAATGTGCAAGTCAAAGAAGTCAACCAAGGAGGAGTCTTTCATACACATCAGCAAGAAGAACCAATGAACCTTGGAAGATCAATACATGAAGATTTCAAGATCAAAAGACAAAGGCCTTCAGTCAAGAACAAATGCTAAGAGCAAGTATGGATGAAGAAGACTGACCAGTTACAAATAGGAGAGGTTGATAAGAGCAGGGAGGATGGCTACCATATGGCAAGCCAAGCTTAAGGTCTCTCAAAGACCTTAGCACACCTTGAGTTCATGAGGCTGGAGGATGAACTCAAAGAAGAAAGGATGACTACTCCAGGCATACAAACAGGTCCTAGGATTGGGCATATTAATAGGGGGGAAGTGAGCAGTGATCAGAAGTTTCAAGTGCAGATATGTGGTCACCCTTTGCCATTGATGCCAAAGGGGGAGAGATGAAGACAAAAGGGAAGCATCCTCACAAAGGGAGCATGATTTGTTGTCATCAATGACAAAGGGGGGGATTGTTGATGAAATTGTCATTGATGCCAATATGGACTTGCAGTGTCCCCACATGTTGTCATTGATGCCACAAGTCCCTCTTGCAATGAACATGTATGGATAATCTCAGTATCCTCACATCCAGTGCCTTGGAGCCCTTACAAAGTTGGTTTGTGCTTTAAAGCACATTGTACCCAGTTGACAAGGTCCCTGTACCCAAAGGTTGGATCTTGGAGCCACCACCTTGTTGACGATGCTGAAGACCCTGGCGATGATGCTGAAGACCCTGGATATGGTGTTGAAGCCCTAGTAGATGATAGAGAAGCCCTAGATGGGTTGGAGAAGCATTAATGACCCATTATGTGGTCATTCATGCTCTAATGGTGTCAGGGTACCCTAGGAGAAGGTTTGGCAACCCCATAGGTGATGTCATGATGGATCTTGACCCTTGGAGGTCCCCTTATGTGGTTGAGGTGGTTGAAGAAGCCTTGAAGAAACCCTTGGACCCACATTTGATGGCTTAATGGCCCTTGTCCCCTTAAAGGTGATGATGTGGTCATTGATGACTTGATAAGGACTTGGAACCCTTGATGAAGACCTTGATGTCCTTGCAAAGGTCATGAAGCCCATTGCTTGCACTTGGTGTGGTTAGATAGCATGATAAAGGCACCCACACACATATGATGGCGCTTAGACACTTGGACACACTTATTTGCACTTAATGATGATCCTTGTACCCTTGAAGGAGGGGTGAAGGTGTTGTGTGTGGGGACATGACACTTAAATGACTTACAAACCCTAAGACATAATGACGATGATGCCCTTGGTGGAATTCTTGCACAATGATGGAAGCCATACTGGTTGGGCTTATGATTGGATACCTGTTTGATAAAGACCTTAATGACGACAACCATGATGAAGAAACCTTGAAGATGATGACAATCTTGTTAAAGAATCCCTCTTGCACATGACATAGGTATGGAATCCCTAGTGGCTTAATGGAAACCCTTTGATGGTAAGTTATGGAGGACACCCTTTCTTATGGTAAGGAGTGGTTGTGTGACACAACAAAATAAAAAGAATTACATGTATTTTTTTTAATGGTAAGGTTTGACCCTTGAAGGAAGGGTTTGTGTGACAAAAACAAAATAAATAAAAATAAATGCAAATTCAAATAAAAGTAACGACAAGTCGGCTCCAAATAAATTTAAATTTAAATTCAAATTTTTTTTTTGACATAAGTCGGCTCCATAAAAATTCAAAAAATTGTGTATAAATAAAGGCAATCCACCTCATTTTGGAGAGTGGAAAATTCGGAACAGCTCTGTGATTTTTTCGTGGACCGAGGCAAGTGGACTATGGAATTTCGGTGTTCGCAGCAGCAGAGGAGAGGGAGCAGTCCACAAATCTTTTCTTTTTGCAGCAGCAGTGGACCTTGGTGTTGGAGGCTCTTCACACCACAAAGTTGTAGCAGCAGTCAAGGGTCAAACTTTCTTGCAGCAGTGGACTAAGCAACCAGCAGCAGACATAACCTTTAAGTCTGATATATTTGGCATAAGTCTGAATTTTGTTTTATTTTCTCTTAAAATCCTTGTTGTGGATCCTCTAATTTTCAGGCTGCAGCAGACAAGAAAAATTTAGGTGAACAGTGAAAGTGTGGTGAACTTGGTAATATGATACAGCTTTGAAATTTTCGGGGCTGAGGTGTGTAGCAGCAGCAGTCAACTCGGGCAGCAGCAATCAACTCAGGTAGCAGCAGTCAAACAGTCAACAATCAGACTGTGATGTTGATGATGCATTCTCCTTAATGATGAACTGTATGATGATGGTGCATATGGTTAACAGGATGATGATCTGAGCAAACAGTGGCAGAATACATTCTCAGTGGCAAAGCTCATTTCTCATAGCTAAATACAAGCCTAAAACTATGCACAGACAACAACCTAGTTGCTGAATGTAAATACTTTGTCTAGCAGTGTATTGATGAAGTAGATAATGGTATCGTGATTAAGCCTGGCTTGCTAATATTGTTTATGGTGAGGACAATCTGGTTGTGCTATGTAATGTGAAAAGTAGGACAATGATTGCTAGGTGACTTGACATGACATACTGTAGCAGATTTGATGTGATAGTGAACAAGTTGATGACTGTGATATGTGAGATGTATACCTTATGATGATCTCCATACACGTGATGATGGTATATACAGTCAAATGTGTGAACAGCGGTGTACTGTGGTACATTTACTGTGATATACAAGTGTGTGAATGTACATGGGGCATGTACAGTAATGAGTGAACAGTGAATTCTACAAATGTATGAGTGGATAGTTGTACAAACAGAGGCATACTTTATGTACAGTAAAGTGTAAACTTGTGATACATGCCACACTTTGATGAATATGATATGATACCATGATACATATGACTATGATGTACACTCTATGAGGTGATGCAGACTTGATGCATAATGCTTAATATACTTTGATTGATTAATTGAAGGTAAAAAGGTTTAAATTGTTCACACACTGATTCACTCCCCCTCTCAGTGTGGCCATTGTGTCCAACAGGGATTGTGGGGTGATTCCTTCAGAGAGACTTCTTGACAAGGACTTTGGGCATACCATTCAGTTTGGATTCTCCAAGGGCTAGAAGTTGATAGATGAGTGTAATATCCCAAATCCCAATATTTTCTATTTCTAAACAATTATGCTGATACAACTGGGCATGCAAACTGCCATGCAAAAATCCCTATTTTATAGGAAAAATTAGGGTTAGTGTTTGCGAGATAGAATGAACACTTACCACTGATAAGCCGGTCTGAACTACTCCAGAGAAAGTCTGCCAGTACTGCAAGCTGGATCGGAGAGGATCTGAGCTCCTCTACTTCAGGTGAATCCCCCCAGCAGTAAGACGCCCAAGTAGGAAAGTGTGACGCCCTCAAGGAAGGAGGTGTCCGATCGGACTGAGAATTTGCAGGACTGATAGCAGTTCAGTGTCGGAAAGAATGCCCGGAGCATGTGAAGGTTCTGAGATCTTTAGGTAGGGTAGCGAATCACTTCAGAGAGGCAGCTACTCACCCCCTGGAACCCCGAAACGGCTGATAACTGCTTCGGATGCATCCTGATGGATCCGAAACTCACTGGGTACCGGAGTATGAAGCTGATGATGAGAATGGTGCCTGAGTTTCGGAAGGAAACTGAGATCTGAAGGCCCCGCAGCTAATTAGGGCTTTCTGGCTGAAAACCCCCTCTTACGACTGCACATGTGTCCCTGCAACGATCTATACCATATACTAGATAAATGATGAATGAATGAAGAACAAGAGGTGAACCTGTATGGCTTACTCGGAATAATACTAGGACAGATGTCTCACTGCCGAAATCCTGTTAGCTGAAGACTCCGTCTCCAACCCCAACTGCTGTGCTGCTATCCAAGAGCTCCCAAAATAATCATAATCAAAAGTGAAGTCTCCTCTTGCTTTCTCCACTATTTATAAAGTTCAACTGTGCAAAACCCTAATCTTTGACCTAATTAGGTCACTTTATCTTCTAATTTGCCGTTAACTTGCATGCATGTCACTTTATCTTCTAATTTGCCGTTGACTTGCATGCATGCGGACGGAGACTTAAATAGTGCATGCATCATTAAAAATAATGCTGGGATGGCATGCACGAAGGTGGCCTTTGGTCCCGGTGGCCCTTCTTGACCACTTAATGATGCCCTAGATCTTCTATGGTTGGAATCAATCCTTAGCTGATTCCCTAGCTGTCAGTAACCGCTCGAACCCACAGGAATCACATAGGTTAGCGGTTTTGGGCCTTAAGGCCTAACTGGAAGAGGACATTACAGTCCTCCCCACTCGAGATTGCTTGTCCTTAAGCAACTTCAAATTGGGATGCTGAAATACCTGTTCACCTTCCCAGGTGGCATCTTCTGGTGGTAGTTCCTTCCATTGAACTAAGTATTCCCTGATTACCCTATTCCTGAGCTTCCTCTCCCTAGTCTGAATGATCCGTTCGGGAATCAGTATCAGTAGTCCTTCATCATCTAAAGGAGGCAATTCGGTGGATGGAGCAATGTGTTGACCAAGGGTTTTCTTCAGGCTAGATACATGGAACACATTGTGAATTTTGCTTTCCTGAGGAAGTTCTAGTTCATAAGCCACCTCTCCCACTTTCCGGATTATTTTGTAGGGTCCATAGAAGTGGGGTTTTAACTTCTCTGCTCCTTTCTTCTTAAGTGAGGACTGTCTGTAAGGCTGGAGCCTTAAGTATACTAAATCCCCTAGCTCGAAGCTCTGCTCAATCCTGTGTTTGTCGGCATACATCTTTTGTTGATTCTGTGCTGTCTGCGAATTTTCCTTCAGTATTTTCAGGATGTCCTGACTGTCCTGTATCTAATCCTTAGCCTTAGGAGCCCTACTGTCTCCAAATGCCAAATCTGCATAGTCCAGTGCCTCGTAACCATATAGTGCTTTAAAAGGAGTCATTCTAATAGACATATGATAAGTAGTGTTGTAGCAATACTCCCCTAAGTGTAGCCATTTGATCCAGGTTCGCTACTGCCCTGCTACATAGTTCCTTAGATATCCTTCGATCCACTTGTTGACTATTTCTGTTTTCCCGTCACTCTGGGGATGATAACTCGTACTGGTAGCCAGTTCGGTCCCTACCAATCTGAACAGCTCTTGCCAGAGGGCACCCGTGAATCTGCTATCTCGATCACTGACAATGGTCTTAGGTAACCCGTGTAACTTGAAGACTTCCCTGAAGAATAACTCAGCTACTTGAGCTGCCGAGTAGTCTGATGATATTAAGAAGAAATGTGCAAATTTGGTCAGTCTGTCAACTACGACATATAAACAATCTCGCCCTTGGACCTTGGGAAAGCCTGTAATAAAGTCCATGGAGATGCTCTCCCACTTCTGTTCTGGAATCGGTAGTGGCTAGAGTAGCCCTGCTGGATGGGTGTTCTCAACCTTGTCCTGCTGACAGATGCTACATTCCCGGACATGCTGCATAATCTCCCCCTTGAGGCCCTTCCATGAGAACCTCTCTCTGATCTGCCTGTAGGTCTTTAAGAACCCTTGATGCCCTGATAAAGGAGAATCGTGGGCTACCTGAATGATCTTCTTCCTCAATGTGGATTCTGGAACGAGGTATATCCTGTTCTTGTAGTAGATGATGTCATCCACAATCCTGTACCTGTCATCCTGAATTTGCCTGTCCAATAATTCGCAAGCGAATTTATTTTTGGAGTATTCCACTAAGAGAAGTGCCCTCCAATCCGTGGATATATTACTGAGAGATAATGGGGCTGGATGCCTGGATAATGCATCAGCTACTACATTAGTCTTACCTTTCACATACTCGATCTCGAAATCGTAGGCTTGTACCTTGCTGACCCATTTCTGCTATCGCTCATTCAGTGCCTTTTGCTCCAAGAAATACTTGAGGCTGTTATGATCAGTTTTGATTTTGAACTTACTGCCCACCAGGTACTGTCTGAATTTTGTGAGAGCATGCAAGATGGCTAGCATCTCTTTGTCATATATGGAGTAATGGCGCTCGTAGTTCTTCAGTTTACGGCTCTCAAATGCAATAGGGTGATGATTCTGCATCAATACTGCTCCTAACCCTTCCCCTGAGGCATCACATTCTACTACAAAGGGTTGTGAGAAGTCTGGTAATGCTAGAACTGGACAAGAACTCATAATAACCTTCATCTCCTCAAAAGTTTTCTGTGCTAAGTCTGTCCAAGTGAACGCCCCCTTCTTGGTGAGATCTGTGAGGGGTGCTGCAAATTGGGAGAATCCCTTAATGTACCGTCGGTAATAAGTGCACAGACCTAGGAACCCTCTCAATTCTGTCACTGTTTTTGGCGCGGGCCAATCTCTAATAGCTCGGATTTTCTCCATGTCAACCTGTACTCCTTCTGCATTGATCACATGTCCTAAATACAGCATTTCCTTCATGCCAAACTCGCACTTGGACATTTTCGCGTAAAGCGACTGTTCTTCCAAAATACTCAACGTCTCGTCCAAGTGTTTCAAGTGCTCTTCCCATGTTTTGCTGTAAACCAAGATGTCATCAAAGAATACAAGCAAAAACTTACGTAGTTGTGCCCTGAAGGTGTGGTTCATGCATGACTGAAAAGTGGCTGGAGCATTGGTAAGCCTAAAGGGCATGACCAAAAACTCATAGTGACCATAGTGACAGCGAAAATTTGTTTTGGGGATGTCCTTTTCCCTTACCCTGATCTGATGGTATCCCAAGCGAAGATCGATCTTGGAGAAGTATTGAGCTCCCCGAAGCTCATCCATGAGTTCGTCAATTCTGGGAATGGGATACCTGTTCTTAATGGTATTTTTGTTGAGTGCTCGATAATCGATGCACATACGCAGCGTACCATCCTTCTTCTTAACCAGAACTACTGAAGATGCAAAGGGGCTAGAACTGGGCCGTATATAACCAAGCTCCAGTAATTCTTTAATGGTTTTCTCAATCTCATCCTTGTACCTTTTGGGATTCCTGTAAGGAGTGGTGATGACTGCTTGTGTTCCCTCCTCTAGCTCGATGATGTGCTCAAAACCTCGGTCTAATGGTCTGCCTGAGGGAAGGTCCCGAAAAACCTTTTCATGTTTTTGTAGCAAGGCTTGAATGTCACTTGGGTGTTTTGTGCTGGTCTCTGGGGGTTTTCTGAAGGTGACAAAACATTCTGCAGCCCATTCTATATCATCCTGACGGAGGACTGCCTCCATTCTCTGTGACGAGACCGATTTTGGGGGATAAGTGTTCATGCCCCTCAAAACTAACCGTTTACCGTCTGGCCCCTGAAACTCCATTTCCATTGCCCTGTAGTCCGTAGTGTATTTCCCTATAGAATAAAGCCACTGAACACCCAATACCACATGAGTATCTGCTACATCCACTACATAGAAAGAGTCTGTCATCTGATAGTTACCTAAGGCAACATTTAATTTTGGGATCTAGTAGTTGCACTCCATGCTAGAGTTCCCGGCTACTGCTACAGTGAATCCCTCGAACTTCTCTGTCTGAATACCTCTCTTGGCTACCCAAGCGGAGTCAATGAAATTGTGGGTGGCCCCTCCATCAATCAATACTCCTACTCGGTGACCCTGGACTACTCCCCTAACCCTGAGAGTATGGAATCTCGGTACTCCCGACAGTGTAGCAATGACTCCCTCTGGTGTATCCCCCTAGTGTGATTCCTCTTCTGTGGCCTCCTACTCATCGTCGTCCTCCTCACTGTCTGAATACACCTCAATGTAGTGTGCCTTTGCCTTCCCTGCACACCTGTGTCCTAGCACCCATGGTTCCTGGCAGGTGAAGCATAGCTTCTTCCTCCTCAAATCTTTCCTAGTGTCCTCATCTAACCAGGTTTTCTTGGGTACATCCTGCTGGAAAGGTTTCCTGTCCTTGTCCCTAACAGAAAAATTGGTTTTTAGAGGGAATTTATTTTTGGGAACTGAATCCTGAAGATCCCTTGCCTTGCTAATAGCATCCTGCAGAGTGAGGGGTTTGTAGGCTTTCACCCATCCCTGTAGTGGCTCTATGAGGGCCTCAGTGAATAACATAGTCAATCTGCTCTCTGACACATCTGTTACCATAACGGCTAGCCTCTGAAATTCTAAAATGAAAGCTTCTGCACTACCAGTCTGCTTGAGCTAAGCCAACTCCCTGAAATGGATCTCTGGATCTTTCCTGTCAAACCTCTCCATGAGTTTCTGAGTGAACTCACCGTAAGAATGTATGGTATTGTGACCCAATGTCACCAATCCGTGGTACCACCAATCGTGAGCTTCTCCGTCCAGGTGAAGTGTAGCCAACTTAATGGTGTCGGTCTCTGTCATGGGGTTGAGTTGGAAATAGGTATCCAACTTTTGGACCCATGTCCTCACTGATCCTCCGCGAGTCCCATCAAAGTTTGGATAGTTAACCTGCCCAAGGTCTTCTGCAGCTCATAGTTGTGATTGAAACCCTTGTTGAAATTCCTGGGCTTGTTTCTACTCTTCATGTTGCAGAAATCTGAGAAAGACATGGCGGCATGAAACTCATCCCCTAAGTCTCTGTACTCCTGTAAATAAGCCCCAAACGGCTCGCTTGGTTCTACCTGCATGACCGGGCCCCCTACTGTATCTGCCAAGAAGTGAGGCATGGTAGGCCTGGTAGAAGGTCTGTTGTATATGTGCGGAGTGTTCTGGGTGTTAGTGTATGCCATCTTCCCGCTGTTGCTTGTAGATCCCCGATCTACCGGTGAGGGAGGTCTACTGTTGATACCTATTTCCGGCTTTGCTGATAGTCTGTTGATTGCATTGAGGACTTCTTTTTGTCCTTTGGCTAAGTCTTGCAATGCAGAGGCCAAGCTGCGAAACTCCATCCGATCCTCCTCTTCTCCCGTTCCTTTTCTCCTATCCGAATGTATACCTCTTTGTTCCATGTCTGAATTGGTATCTTCTAGTTGGATATCTTCGAATTCTTCGGTGTATCTACTCTTCCTCCTCCTATAGGTTACAAAAGGATATCCTTCTGTATTCATCTACCTTTCATATCTTATGCCCACAGCTGGCCAAGAAAATAGCTCTGATACCACTGTAATATCCCAAATCCCGATATTTTCTATTTCTAAACAATTATGTTGATACAACTGGGCATGCAAACTGCCATGCAAAAATCCCTATTTTATAGGAAAAATTAGGGTTAGGGTTTGCGAGATAGAATGAACACTTACCACTGATAAGCCGGTCTGAACTACTCCAGAGAAAGTCTGCCAGTACTGCAAGTTGGATCGAAGAGGATCTGAGCTCCTCTACTTCAGGTGAATCCCCCCAGCAGTAAGACGCCCAAGTAGGAAAGTGTGAAGCCCTCAAGGAAGGAGGTGTCCGATCGGACTGAGAATTTGCAGGACTGATAGCGGTTCAGTGTCGGAGAGAATGCCCGGAGCATGCGAAGGTTCTGAGATCTCTAGGTAGGGTAGCGAATCACTTCAGAGAGGCAGCTACTCACCCCCTGGAACCCCGAAACGGCTGATAACTGCTTCGGATGAGTCCTGATGGATCCGAAACTCACTGGGTACCGAAGTATGAAGCTAATGATGAGAATGGTGCCTGAGTTTCAGAAGGAAACTGAGATCTGAAGGCCCCGCAGCTAATTAGGGCTTTCTGGCTGAAAACCCCCTCTTACGACTGCACACGTGTCCCTACAACGATCTATACCATATACTAGATAACTAATGAATGAATGAAGAACAAGTGGTGAACCTGTATGGCTTACCCAGAATAAGACTAGGACAGATGTCTCATTGCCGAAATCTTGTTAGCTGAAGACTCCGTCTCCAACCCCAACTGCTGTGCTGCACGCTGTGCTGCTATCCAAGAGCTCCCAAAATAATCATAATCAAAAGTGAAGTCTCCTCTTGCTTTCTCCTCTATTTATAAAGTTCAACTGTGCAAAACCCTAATCTTTGACCTAATTAGGTCACTTTATCTTCTAATTTGCCGTTGACTTGCATGCGTGTCACTTTATCTTTTAATTTGCCGTTGACTTACATGCATGCGGAGGGAGACTTAAATAGTGCATGCATCATTAAAAATAATGCTGGGATGGCATGCACAAGGGTGGCCTTTGGCCTCGGTGGCCCTTCTTGACCACTTGATGATGCCCTAGATCTTCTATGGTTAGCATCAATCCTTAACTGATTCCCTAGCTGCCAGTAACCGCTCGAACCCACAGGAATCACATAGGTTAGCGGTTTTGGGCCTTAAGGCCTAACTGGAAGAGGACATTACAATGAGCTTCATTAAGCAGCATAGTCCTCAGAGATTGATCATTGGTTAGGATATCATCGAGACAGGGAGTTGGGCAAGATAGATGCTTTATAGTGTGGCCATGTGATCAGTATGTAGGGTGTACAAACATATCAAGAGAAGATCTATGACACATTGGATTGGCTCATGGAAATTTCAGTTGATTGGAAGTCTCGCCTTCTGGTGGAATATTCCGTGGATGGGTTTGCATGCAAGTTGATGGATGGCCATATTCAGGATGGCAGGTACAAAGTGGTGGACGACATCATCTACTATAGAGATCGCATATATTAGTCCCTAAGTCCACACTTAGGGAAGAAATGATGAGGGTTATATATGATACACCCTTGGCAAAGAATCCTAGGTACTTCCATACTTAGCAACAGATCAGAGAGAATTTCTCATGGAAGGGCCTCCAAGATGTGTGGAGTCATGTGAGGGAGTGCATGACTTGTCATCATAACAAGTCAAAGCATACCTATCCAGCATGATTGTGGCAATCTACACTCATTTTAGGATAGAGGTGGTGCATGGCAGGGACTACATTTCAGGGACTTCATCAGAAAGTATGAGGCACCACAGATAGCAAAGTGGTTCTTTAGGGGAGTATTGGGACTCCATAGGTTTCCTGAGTACATTGACCATAATCAGGACAACACAGTTCTCATGACATTTTGGTAGGAGCTGTACAGATTAACTGGCATAGAGTTGATCAGTGTATCATAGTTGGAGCCAGTGGGTATGAGGTGTAGTGGACTCCTAGTTTGGATGTGGGTTCCAGGAACTCATATGATTGGTCTTTGTCATTTTTGGGATGCCCTAAGACTAGATGATGTAATATTCTTAACCAATTTATTCGAATTTTTCCCAAACAATATGGCAAATGAATACTAAGGTATCTAGGAATTGGGTTTTTTTATTATAATTTCTTACTGGAGAATAATACACACTGATTTGAAATTAAGTGCACTTGAAGTTATTACCCCGCATTTGATGCTTATAGACTGAATATTAATTTGATTCCTGCGTGTTATAAATATTGCTTGGTTGTTGAGGCTTGGTAATTCGTTTACTCTTTCTCAAAAGACCATTTTGTAATTGAACAGGCCAATGCATCCACAAGCATAAATTCAATCCAAACTAACACACAATAAAAAACTTCACACCATAATTTAGAGGTTGTTACCCTCTTCATATTAACAATCATAGGTGTGTACATAGGTTTGCGATCATCCATCCAAAACATTTTTAGGATATCGACTGCATTCCTTTCCCTATCAAAAGAAAATCTCCCCCGGTCTCTTCCAAAATCCAACCCTAAGAAGTAATGCATTATGCCAATGGCCTTCATCTCAAACTCGACTACCATATCTGCCTTGCACCCTGCAATGAGCTTCTCTGAACCTATAAGAAATAGGTCATCTACATACAAGACCAAAACAAACAGATCCGCCCCAACAAATATAAAATATAAGTTATGATCTCCTTCACTTTTATGTAGATATCCATCGATCTTGGAATACCATGCTCTTTGTCCCTATTTGAGTCTATAGAAGACCTTTTTTAGCGAGTAAACATGGGACTCCTTCCAAATGATCTCAAAGCCTTGAGGCTGCTCTTTGTAAACTTTGTTACCCACCATTTTGTATGGGTGCGCATGTGTGATGTTGACACACTCTAGGGGGTGACATGTCATGATGAGGCTCTATGATACCCTCGTAATGACGTTGTTGGGAGGTTGATGCTCATGAAGTGTGGGGACTGTTGGAGAAGATTGGATCAGCAACACTGAGCCTTGTCCTCAGATTTTGGCCCAAACCTTGGGGCTGTTTTTCAACACTGGGCACTATCTAAGATGATCTGAGCTGGATTCTAGCACTGCTGAGCATTCTTAGATACTTTGGGCCCATATTTGACCTCCTAATAGTCTCCAATTTCAAATCTAGGCGTGTTATGAAGCCATCCTTCCAAACAACAGTAATAAACTAGCCTCAAAACTAACTTCTAGGCATGGATGTGGACATAAAGAGTAGACCTGGGTGCTCTTACAGCACCAGACATGTATTCTAGAAGCCTTTCTTCATGACAAAGGGGTATAAACAGCCTTGTAACATCAATTCTGGGCATGAACAGCTTTGTAAGAGCCCTAAAGTTCAAATCTGGCCACATTAGAAGGTATTCTGGGCAGTTCTGAGGAGAATTCTGGTAAGTCTGACTATGTAAACAACAGGGAACAGCCTCATATCCATTCCTGGGCACATCTTAGGCCTTAAAATAATTTCTCATCCCTATTGTTGACCTCTTACTCCAATTCTGGGCAGATTCATTGGTAAGAACAACAATAATTCTCCAAATCAGGACAGCCTGTGCATAAAAAACCAGCTGTGAGGGGACATCATTTTCAGATTGGAGCAAATCTGGTGTAAGAAGCAGCAGTAAGAAGTATTCCAAGCAGCCTGTATGATACAACCAGCCTGGAAGGGTAACCATTTAGCATTTTGGAAAGAGCTTTCAGTCTTCTTTCATGTTCATGAGCAGGCCACACCCTTAGAGGTTTCATTCTTAATCATTTATAGGGCTGCTCCGTTAAGGAGTGGACTTGCATCATGGCTGGAAACTTCCTTTACAGAATTCCCTAGGATCGCTGGTTTGGTTTGGCTCTTGAAACATGGTCTTGACATGGCTGCCTTGTGTCCTAAAAGATCACTCCTAATATATACACTTTTGTGGCAAAGTGAGGCATCCAAGTTTGGAATAAAAAGGAGATGAAATGTAGAACTATTTGACATATTTTGGACGGTTTGCAGTGGGACATCAGCCTTGGAAGATCCCCAATTGCACTTGTTCTCACCTTCATACCATGGAGAGTTCAAATCTTTGGGCGGGCCTTTTTCCATTTTGATGGAACAACGGCCTCTCTAGAGTATATCCCAGCTTGTGATGGTCCTACTTGGTTGCTAAGAGGATGCATTTGAGTTGGATGGTTGCCATGTGAACAATCTTTGTGAGCACTGGCCTTTGGAGGCCCTTTTCTTGTCACTTTGGTTGAAAACGTCCCTCTCCTAGGGAATTTTTTTAAATATTTTGCCCACTTTATGGAAACATTTTGCTCTTAAGAGATTTCTAGGCTCTTGTTATGTGGACACCATGTGGTTGCTTGGTGGACAAACTTGAGTGGATCAACCCCTCTTGGAGGCTAAAGATGGTCAGTAAGTGGACACATTTAAGTTGTCTTGTTGTCCTCACGGGTTTGTTACCCATTGGTGGACATGGCTTGTCAAAGAATTCTCCTTTAGAAGGGGTCTATGGAGACATGATGTGGGCATCATGTGGTTGAAGGGACCTTTGGAGGCCAAATAGCATCATCATGTGCATTTGATCTATGCTTGATCGAAACATCCTCTTGTTTAGAGGTTTCATGTGTTTTATATATTGTACATGTGGCTTTGAACACTTTATTTTATTGAAACTCATTAGGAGGTAGTTGTTTGTTGGGGTTTTTGTTGTATTTTACCCCACCCTAGGCTAGATCTAAGAAAATAATAATATTTTATTATAAAGGAAGTGGTACTGACTTGGTTGCATCTAGTTGGACTTTTAGTGAGCCACCAAAGATGAACAAACCATTGTTCAAATTCAAGAGTTCAGAAGTCCATTCAAGCCTTCTAAGACCCCTTTTTACTTTTTTTACGACATGTTCATACCCTGCGAGAAAGTTGTAAAAAATGTGCTAGCATGGGTTTTTTGTAAAGAACTTGGCTTCCTAGGACTTAAACATCAATCCGGGTATTCCAAGGTGTTTTAAGTGATTAATTTATCACTTAAATAAAAAAATCTCCTAAAAATAAAAAATAAAAAATCAATTAATTAATTAAAAATTAATTAAATTGGAGAGAATATCCAAATTCCTAAATCAGTGGATTCTTGTCTGATTTGATTCAAATCAGTTTATATCGGCTTCCCTGATTTAAGGAAAGACATCTCCTTGATTAAAGCGTCCACTTCAGTGTTAATTGAGGCTACTGCGAGTTTGCTAGATTAAGAGGACATTTTTCTCCTTAGAAGGGGGCATAATTGCTCATGTGGCACCCACTGGCATGTTTTAGAGATCCCAAAGAGGTGTTGTGCCTACCTCTTGAGAGGTGGCAAATTTTTCTTGAGTGCAACTCCCTCTAACTCACCCAAATCAAGGGATCTCAAATTTTCCCTCAGTCTTCTTCAGTTGGCAAAGGCGCCCTCTTGGTCCTAATTTTCTATAAAAGCAATACTCTTTCCCTTTCAGACTAGTTGGAATGTACTGGGAAGAACCTGCTTGTTGTCATATTTTCTTATCTGAGAAATAAAAGAGACTTTGAAGGTCTAGACTGTGTTGTTCCTTGGTGTAGTGAATGCCTTTTTTTCTTCCAACAGTATGGAGGTAATATGTATTTGAAGATTTATGCACGCATTGAAATATTTGTAATTCACTGAAAGGCTTGTTTCAAATTTGGTAACATAGTTTAGCTATTTTGTTTAATGGCATAAACTATTGAGAATACATGTTTAAATTTTTTTTGTAAATGCTTCATTTGTTTATGGGTGCTTTACTTTGATTTATTAAATATTTATGCTCTTACATTGGATCGTGTTTGCATAAATGCGTTATTTGCAGGTTGTCGTGACGAGATACATGAAAGATCTTGTTTGATCAATCATATCTTCCTATTTCTAATATTGTTTGCTGCAGATAAAGAAATTCCTCAGCATACCACATTGAAGCTTCAAGGACACTCTTCTCTCCAAGCTTTCTCCTTGCTTTCCTTCTCCATTTTTCTCAATATCATTTTGGTTCCATGGTTTTAAAAGAAAAGCAATTCTAGATCTAAGATAATTTCATATTTACAAAATCTTGAATGCTTTTTTTTTGTAGATCTAACTAGGTTTTGCAAGGTTTTATCTTTTCAAAGTTTAGATCTAGGATACTAGCTTTCTTGTTTAAGTCATTTTTCGAGTAAAAACAAAAGACATAACCTATAATAAGCTAGTATTTGATTTCATTTTCATATCTAACAATCTAGTGCTCCTGTTTGTTGACATCCCTAAGAGGCAAACAAATACCCTGAGGAAGCAGATTTTTAGCTTACTTTCTTAGTTACTTTTTTAGCTAGTTTTAACCTTTTTTACTTAGAAAAACAATTTGAATTTTTTTATTTTTTTTGGGCACGTTTAATAAATACTTGCTTACTGTTTTTGCAAGTTTTACAAAAAAAAGAGGAGGTTCTGCCAAAAAATCGAAAAATTGAAGTGAAAGAAGACTAACGGAGCTCCCCTTTATAAAAAGATTTAATTTTTCATGTTGTAAGCCTTTTCATCCCGATTTGAGGACCAAAGTGCATTTTCTTTCACATTATTGTAAAAATCAAATAAGGCTTGAGTAGGCTCATCAGAGCCCAGTCCCCATCCCCCCTGTGGGGATTTGCATCGGTGTCCATTTTCATGGTTTTTATGTTGTTAATGTAGTTTGTTCTTTCGTTTATATTTCAAGTTTTATTTGAAAAAGTAATTTGAATACTTAACCACAAGTTCTATTTGCAAAAGTAATTTGAATACTTACCCACTGCATTATACCGAAGTACCGAAAGGGAAAAGGTTTGAGCATTGTAGTAATTAGAGAACTTTAATTTTTATGCACTGTTGAGTTTAAACTAAGCCCCCTTGCTTAACTGAGCACAAGTTCAGGGATAAGGGCTTGCCTGAGTACTGAATCTAGAAAGAGGTCCTTGGGATTTGCACTTTTTAATCAGAAAAAATCTTGTTCAAAAAATACTTAAAATTTACAAGGCCTTCATCCTCGTATGCTCTAGTTCCACTGCAGCTTCGTCTGATCAATTGGTAGTATCAGAAAAGGATTTAGGTGACTAGTAATTAGTTTAACTTTTAATCAATCTCCCTGAACAACGAAAATCCAGCGTTGTGTTTAGCTTCGAGTGAGGAAATTGTAAAAAGGAAGCGGGAACTACCGAAAAGCGACCGCAGGGTCTCGTTAGGATACATCCTTGTTGATGTAGTGTTGAACATCCCCCCGTGACTCCATTTAGCCAACATTTCCTCGTGTGCTACCACACCTTGTGAGTTTGGACATATTCCCTATACCTTCACAGTATATCGGGAACCCCCCCCCACTAATAATCCATATCATTACCACATTAATAAAACCAACCAAAAATTTACCCACTTCTTAATCAATTCATCTAATAATCTAAAATTTACCAACCGAGACACTGCAATACTTTCACCAAGTCTACACTAGCAACCCACATTTGCAAAGCACTCCTTTCATTATGGAACTGATCTATTCTGTTATGTTTTGCATATTCCGCAATGTGTCATTAAATATTGGGTATCTATTTGAGTTAATGGTTGCTAAAGTAAATCTTGTTTGCAGTAATTGGTAATCTTTAATTTCATTCGTTCCATATTATAACTCCTAGAAACTCTATGTTTCCAGCTTTCATAGTTAGAAACAGCTTTAGATTTATTTTCATTAGGGTCCACCCCCTTGGCTTCGCTAGGAGTTGGCCTAGACAGAGTAGCCGAGTATCAGGTCACAGCACTTGGCTCGAGCTTGCCCCCAAGATCGCACCCAGTGGCTTGAATATTTTTGCCATGTTACCCGAGATGCGAATTAGGCAGCAACAGGAAGTTTTAACTACTATATAAAGAGAGCCACTTCCTCATTTGAACTCTGGTTGGATCTTTGAGCTCTCTCTTTTTAGAGCTTAACTGACATATCTTTCATTTGAGCAACTTTTGGCTAAGGGTTTCTCTCTGGTGAATGTGTGGCATTTACTTTGCTATTGTTGTTATCTAATGGAGATCATATTTGCTAGCATTGTCCATGTTACTTCTCTTGAACCATTGGAAGGGTACAATTGTCATGTTGGATTAGATCTATGGCAACAGGAAGTTTTAACTACTCCTATATAAAGAGAGCCACTTCCTCATTTGAACTCTAGTTGGATCTTTGGAGCTCTCTCTTTTTAGAACTTAGTTGACATATCTTTCATTGGAGCAACTTTTGGCCAAGGGTTTCTCTCTGGTGAATGTGTGGCATTTACCATGCTATTGTTGTTATCTAATGGAGATCATATTTGATAGCATTGTCCATGTTACTTCTCTTGAACCATTGGAAGGGTACAATTGTCATGTTGGATTAAATATATGGTAAGGTTTTATTCTAGATTCAATTGAAGTTCTTGCATAAAGGGAGATTTTTCATTGTAATAATCCTCATCAAGATTTTGCAAATCTAGCCCCTTCTAGTGTAGGGTTTTACTTAAGGAAGGAAGTAACAGAGGGACTTGTCCTTCCCCTTGTGATCGCAATTTGAACCCTCCAATAAATCTATGAAGGATTGGAGGCCTATAGCACTTCCTCTTTCTAGATGATCTTTGAATAAAATCCCTCTAAGTTAGTGACCTATTGACTCTCTTTGCCCCAGGTTGGATTGGCATTGGTCATATGAAGGGGGTTTCTGTGTCCTTCCATCACCCATTGTATGTCTCTATACTACAAACCTTTGTTAGGGAAACTCTTTGGAATCAATTTCCTCCTCATTGCCCTTTTCTCTAGTGAACCTTAACCCTAGGGAACACTCCCCCTTGAGTTGGAGAAAAACCAACCTAAAGTGAGAGGGGATAGGTGTGGTGGCATTGGCATGTTTCCCTTGGTTCCCCTTGAGCTAGTGTGCGTCTCTGGGACCATAATCACACATGCTAGTTTGGGAGTTAACACACTTCTTCCTCAATTATCCCATTGAGGAAAGTTGTCTTTACATCCAACTGATGTATCCTCCATCCCATAATGGAAACTAATGACATTAGTGTTCTTGGTGACTAGGGAAAAAATCTCTTCATAGTCCAGTCCCTCTTTTTGGGAGAACCCTCTTGCCATAAACCTCATTTTGTACTTCTCTTCATAGTCCACTCCCTCTTTCTAGGAGAACCCTCTTGCGTGCTTGATCTTATAAAGCCACCTGGAACTCACTATTGATTCCCCCTCCATTCTTGGTACTATGTTCCATACATCGCTCTTCATGATGGAAGAGTGCTCCTTTGTTAACCCTCGGTTTGATATGGGTGTCCACATGTGATTTTGTCATACATGCAACATGGGTTATAGGTTGATGGAGCCATGGATGGCATAGGTTCCTTAATGCTAAATCTTTGCTTCATGTTGTAATGATGTCCTAGTGTTGATGATGCCCTAGCATATGGATTTTCATTATACATTTGGGCTAGTAGCTATGGGATATGTATTTTCTTGATGTAGTGCCTATAGATGATTATGATGTTGCTCTTAAGTCATGCATCACTTGTTCATGAAACTTGGATTATCTCTTTGTGGAGTACCCTAGTATGGGTGGTTTGATGTAGCACCTTCATGGCATGGATTATCTCTTGTAATGTTCTTTGGATTAGATGGTGTTGGGAGGCTCTTCCACGAGAGCATCCTAGCCTTTGGGGATGATATGATATCTTAACGACATATACTATCATGTCTAGTGGAGCACTCTAGCTTATTGAGGATGATTTGGCATGCTTTGATGATATGGATTCAATTCTCCTTGAAGTGCCATTGTTTCTTGTCATTTGGATGGCTTATGTGGATCGTATGGAGCCCATTTCTTAAAGAGCATTCTTGATCCTTAGCACATGGATGGCATCATAGCACTATCAGGTCTCATATTTGTTGAGTTCCCTCCTTGTTTCTCTCTAGTGACACACATGGGATCATTCTAGTGGTTTGTAGATGGGGACACGTACCCTTCTTCATGGGTTGGTTATGTATTATGGACACATGGTTCTTGTTGATTAATGGTCTCCTTCTTTCATGGACTTCTTCTGCAAAGTCTCACCATGCAAGGTGGAATGGTCCAAGAAATAAAGTTAACAATCCATGAACAACCAACCTAGATCTAGGGTTTGACCCTCTAGATCTCTCCAATGCCAAACGATCTTCAAAAAGTGTGCAATATATCCAAGAAAAAGTTGTAGAATAGGGATGGCCTCATTCATAAGTGAGAAAGAATAGCCTCCAAAGGCTAGCGCTCCAAGGAAGATGGTCCAAAATAGCATGTAAAAACCTACAATGGTGGAACGACCCTCTAGATCCATGTGCAAGTTACATCCAAAGCTAGCTGTCCACAAAATCTGCAATAAAAAAGACTCCCAAACAGCAACACCCCCTATAATGGCATAAAGATTCAACCCTAGACTTAGGGTTTGACACTCCTAAGTCTCCTCCAAGTGGGGACGGCTCGTCTTTAAATGGCGTAAAACTCCTCAAAAGGTGGATAGAAGTCCCTTAGAGTGTGCAACGACCTCCTCCTATGATGGTTGTCCCAACAAATCAGCATCAAAAATATGATCAACCCCTCCAAATATAGCAAATAAAAGCCTCCACATGGTGACAAGAGAGGGTGCTGCAAGAAAATTATGTGTCAAATCAAAATTAGTCCTCAGGATCACCATTATGCATCAAAATTTGAAGAATACATCCCTCGAGGTTGAATTTATCAAGCAAGATATTGAGCACATCATGAAAACAACTCTTAGGAGGTGAAAAACGGCCAGAAAGATGCATCCATAGCTCTAATGTCCTGCAGAACTAGGCAGAGTGTTTTACACCATTGGAAAGGTCTCAAAAAGAGATTTCAATCCATATATCATAAGCCCCCATTTAAGCTAGAGTGTTGGAGAACCAAGGGATTGAAGATAGGATCCTGAAATTCACAATTCGCCTCCGGAACAACATAAAACAAGGTACAAAAGGTGAACCAATGCTAGGAGATAAAAACCATCAAATGAAATGTTGATACCATCCATATTTGATGCAGAGCCAAGACTAAACAGGTTTCCATGGGAATATCAATCCTCCATCATCAAACAAAGCATCAACATGAACATGTCACCCCCTACTGAACTCATGATGAACATCACAAGTGGACATCCATGCAAAATACAAAGAATGTAAATGCAAATGAAACCTCATCAAGGGGACTAAAGAGGCCACATAAATACGATAACTCAAATATTCAAACTCAGATTTTGACAAGGATTTTGCAACTACGTCAAATCTCTGAAAGCAGGATTCTACTCTTCAAATAGTGCTTTTAGAACCTTTTCTTCTGAAGCAAATATGTCTGGACGGATTGACAACAAAACAGAGAAGGATAGAAAAGGTAGAAAAGAGGATGACTGGATGCAACCAAAGTTGAAGAGTCCAAAGTTCCTGTTGAAGTGCGACAAAGTTGGATATGGAGATTCCCTTCGTGACGTCGTGGCCTTGTTGTAAGCTTGAGCTAAGGTAAAGACCAGCAGATGTTTGGTGACAGGCGAGAAAGGGCTTAGCCCTTGTAATATTGTGTCACATCAGTAAGGAGCCAATCAAGGTCTGTTAAATTGTAAGTTGATATCCGGTTTTTATTTAATAGAATATGATATGGTGTTGTCTTCTCCCTATGTGCATGCATGTGTTACCTTTGTTTCCACGAGTGCAGTGCAATCTGAGAGTGGAGCAATCGAGTTTGACGTGAGCTGTGTCCAGAATCATTGAGCACATGCAAGCATTTTCCAGATGATACATTCTTGAGAGTGGATAGATCCTAGGAATTTAAGCTACTGCAGTCTGCAAGTCCTAAAGACTTGTTCAGGCACACAAGTCTTCCAATTAATAAGTACACTTGACAACAGTGATAATACTATAGTCGGTACAAGGTATCAGGGTTTAAGAAGGGGGTTTATGCGAAAATAGTTTCACACAGCAGACGTCAAACGCAGGCGTAATGGTTCGAACACTAAGCTGGCCCCATTCCTTGACCGGAAGCTAAACCAGCTCCGCCTGCAATAATTGAAAACTGCAGAACCATCATTTTCAATCACCCACCATATTTCATAAAACCCAGATGGGACAAGGGAGTGATTCAGGTAACCTACTCTCTGCACACACAATATTAAAGGGTTTTATGAAATATGGTTTTAAAAAAAATGGGAATGGGCATTGGAATGGTTCGACATGTTTTATCTTAAACTTTCACGTACGAAACACTAATTTAATACATATTTTTAATAATAAAAATATTACGTAATTTTAAATAAAAAATACTTATATATTTCGCATAATTAACATATTACATTTTACAAAATTATTTAAGTATATGTTAATTTATATTAGACAGCATAATTTGTAAGGTCAAATCTATTAATTTATGTTTTTGAAATTTTAAATTTATTGAATAACATTGTTGTATAAAAATCAAATTCATAAAGTTTAATTTAAAAAATTAAAATTAAAATTAATAATTTTTTATATAATAAAATGTAGTTTGTAGATATAAATAAAAATAACATTTGGTAGTAGAATTTAAAAATATCTAAATAATTTGTATTTTTATTGAATAATTTAATTTTAAATAATAATATAAAATTTCATTTGAGTTATAAAGTAAGTTGTATTGTCTTGTGTGTAATAATAATTAATACATAATATACTTGTTTAAAACATCAATCAAGAAAGTATGTTAAAACAATTGTTTTTTCATTTTGGAATACTTAATGATAGCATGTAATCAACACATTAGTTATATATTTGAAGTGAACTACATATTTGATCAATTAAATTGAAATAAGACTTTAACAAGTATGTTTTGAAGTGCTCGGAGACTTCAAACAAATCTAACAAAGAAAACTAAAACAAATTTTATTATGCAATGCAAAGAATAACAATTTCATAAAAACTAACAAAGAAGGAATCAATATGTTCTAGGAAATTATAATGGTCGTCATATGGTTTAGATCATGTTGATCATGTGTGAAAGTGTAGTAAACAAAATGCTACTTTTGACAACACTCATGGTTTCCTTTCCTTCCATCATTGTGTGCTTCCCATGGCTTTGAGGGTGGGGCTCTAAAATTATTGTTTTGTTCTATTGTTTAAAAGCAAGTCATGTAGTGTAATTTCAATTGAGTTCAAATATATTCCCTAAAAGGTTTGGTGTGGATTTAATGGATAGTGATATAGCAAGTAATCTATAATGTTAGTTAGATTTATGAAATGTCTTTAACATGTTAATCAAGAATTCAAATAGAAACACAAGTAAGGAAACTGTGTTTCTAGATGTAGCAGGAAATGCTAATGCTAGATCCCTATATGAACTACATCCCTATATGAACTACATAGACCATTGCGAACATCCATGTGGCCTAATTGTGCTTACTTAAGGCGAAAATTCTCTTCACAAGAGTGAATCCAACATTGTAGTCAATGAATGTACACATACAATGGGAAAAATAAATACAATAATGATGCTACCAATTTCCTATAAGATATCCTTTATTTCATATACCAATTTGATGTTTGACTACATAATAACCTTAAAATTAGATTCTTATTCTTATTATTTTTACTAGATCTCTTTGAAAACAAAGTGGCCTATAATACCTTTTCAAAGAATAAATTATTTTTATAGTAAAATTATCCTTTTTATCATAAATATAATGAAAATTTTAGATATGCCTAGAGTTTTAAAATAATCCAAAAAATCAAGTAACACTCTACATGTTATTTATTATTAATAATTTTCCCATGGTTTTGTGACTTATTCCTTTCCAACAACTTTTTCATTAATGATCATCTTGTGAATTCCAATGTTTTCATTAATAATCATCTATGTTGTGGATTCCAAAACTTTTCATTAACAATTATATCTATTTGTGGATTCCAAAAATATAAATCCATTTGAATACCAATTCTATAGAAATTCAACACGGTACCTTTAATCCATATTAATTTATAACCATAAAGTAAAATATAAAAGGTTAAAAATAATAATAATAATTAAAATATTAAATATAAGACGCTAACTTTAATTCTTAAACTATGAATCTAAAAGAGGAAAAATATTAAAGTTTAAAATTAAAACAGAGTAGTCAAGTAGTGTAAGCAAGACCACCAATGGAGTCATGAAAAGTTTGACTCGTGGCATGATTTATCTTGGTAATGGCACTAGAAAACCCACCTCAACCGTGGTAGCAGACTCATTCACGCTGGCAAAAAATATTTAAAGTTTAAACTAAAAATAGAGGGATACCCCTAGTAAGGAAAGACAGCGACAGATGTGGAAAAAGAAACTTTTAAAATAATAAATGAAAGTGTTCAACTAATTAAAGACAATAGAGATCAGAGATCAAGAAAACAATCAATGAAATGAGGATATGAAATTAAATTAAAAGTGAAAATATAATCTATAGGAATTTGAAAGTAATGGTAAATAATAGAAATTATAAAAATTATGATAATTAGAATTGTAAATAAAAATAATATAATTTAAAAATAAAATAAAAAATACATTATATTTATAATATATTTTTTTATCTCAAATTATAAAAAATAATAATATTAAATTACCAAAATATATTTAAAAATGTTTAAACTCCGAGAAACCAAATATCAAATTTAAGAAAACTAAAATCCCAACTATAAAAGTTGGAATCATCTTAAATGAGGTTTCATGGTTTTCTATACACTAACCTCATAGACTGTATATTATGAAATTAAATTATCAACCTAATGAGGTTTGGATATATATAGTAAATTTAATCTATAAAATTTGTAATTTATGTTGTTTGTTGGGAAATTTTAAGTTCAGAAATGAGATCAAGTGACATGAAAACCCCTTAACACTCACACTCTGTAAAATTTAGCAATATTTTTTAGAGTTTTGAAAATTCAATGAAGATTCATGGCTAGAAACTGATAAAAACCAGCCCAAAAAAAAATCAAAAAGTCACAACTCTTATATATATATATATAACAAAGTTTATTATTTTTTATTATATATATATATATATATATATATAACAAAATAATAAACTATTAAAAAATAATAATCTTTTATTTTTGAAAAATAGTTAATAAATTCAGAAGAGAATTCCATGGAAATAGAAACCGCAACGTTACCGTTATTGTGGCTGGGGATATATATAAAATTGAATAATGATCTGGTTCACAAATAAGGGCTCGAGTATTTAGATGCCAAAAAACTATAGAAGTTTTGACTTTTATTTAAGAAATGGTAATTAATGATTGATCGAGAACGACGACATCAGCATACTTCAACGGTAGTGGCAAGAATCTGGAGTTTCACTTAGCGACATAGTTCTGTGGATGCACCATGGATGCTATTCAAAGGCGTTTCAGTATAGAAAAATAACCTGCGGGATACTATTAGAAAGTGGTTATGATCATTTGAAAAACAGAGGAAGCCCTGCAACAATACACGAAAAATCGAACGCTCTTGACATGGTTTAACGCAACGCAGAATATAATGGTAACGGTGTTTACTCGATTAAAATAAGACACAATGAGCAACCCCAAATCTAGAAAAAAAAATCTCAATCTCACGGCTGAAGATAATTTAAAAAAGATCAATGGTCATCATCATTATGAGCCCTTTTTTTTAAATATACATAAAGATGTTACATTCGTTAGCTATGAATTTGGCTTGTATTTAGAACATATATAAAATATCAGTTCTGTCACGGGGATACATTTAGTTGTGGTAGAATTTTAGTTCTGTTAGGGTTTATGTTTTGTCCGAATTGTGGTAGAATGTTGCTGATTCATGTTCAAATTACAACCAGTGCATTCTGACCGAACGTACATTTTAAATATTTACACAAAATTTAATAAAACAAGTTAAGACAGTCTCATGGCTTAATTGATGTCGATTTGAGTGATTTTATCCAACGAGTTCGTTCTATGATCATCGAACCCATGGAGTTCGGGCAGCAAAGCCTAATTAACAACTATCAGATAAACAAATTGACAACAATAACTTGCTGGTTATTGTTTGCCATGAAAGTTGGAGTCATTAGAAACTCTATTTCAATGGGGTTATCCCAAGAAACCACTCTAAAGATTCGAACCGATGACGTTAAAGATAAAGTCAATACACTACAAAATTAACATAACAACAAAAATCACAATAAATAATTAATCCGAGCGGAAGAAATTTCTTACGTAACAGGATTGAAGGGATTTATTCAGCCATTACACTACAAAAATGGAATTCCTAACAAAACTCATAATAAGTAAATGTTCTGAGCGGAAGAGATTTATATATATAAATGAAAATAAAAATACAAGATTCTAGGGTTTTATTTTGCCATGCAATTGTATAGAATTCCAACCACTCTAAAGATTCGAACCGATGACGTTAAAGATAAAGTCAATACACTACAAAATTAACATAACAACAAAAATCACAATAAATAATTAAATCCGAACGGAAGAAATTTCTTACGTAACAGGATTGAAGGGATTTATTCAGCCATTACACTCCAAAAATGGAATTCCTAACAAAACTCATAATAAGTAAATGTTCTGAGCGGAAGAGATTCATGTATAATGAAGTTGAAATTGAAATCATTTTAAATAAGCGTTCAATCATATTCAAAGAAAAATTATTGAAAGGAATCATAAATTGCCGTGCACAGACTGCAAAACAAAATTAAGTTATAAAGAAATGACATGACATGTTTATAATTTAGAATAAGCTGAAATAAAGAAATTAAAGGAGAAAAACAGAGACCAAGCCTTAAAAGGAATAAAAGAAAGTAAGAAAGTTATAATTATCTGTCACCTTCTGCGCCATGTCACCTGATCTTTATTTCATTCCGATCTTGTTCGAGCCACTCCGTGTTTGATACTGATGGTGAAACAAGCCTCCAGCCAGTGTCCAGTATTCGTCCAGCCGAAAACTCTCATTGCCTGGAAATAAGAAAACACCATGTGATGTTTCAAAATGCTCTATTAATAACTACAAATAGTAAATCTAAATGTATTGAAATTGTAATTAATCTCCATGGATTGAAATTTCAATCAATCATCCTCAGATTTACAGGTTTGTAACAGAGGAGCTATCCATTTCATCAAATTAAATAATTATAAATTAAAAAAATACTTCATCTCACTACCGCGCATAGGTGAAGTCTACGTGAAACCCATTCCTCAACTTCTGTTCGTCCCATTTAAGAAATGCAGTGATGAAATGTAATTCCACCTCCCTCCCTCTCAGTTATCACATGTAGCAGTACATAACATTCACACGAAAATACAGACAAAGAGAAATAACTACAGAGAACACAATACAGGCAACATAACATACAAAACACAAAACAAAGGAGCGCTCCAAAAGCATAACAGACCACACAAAACACGGACTGATAGAAAACGAACCAGAGAGGGAAGGGAGGAGATTCAAATTCACCAAGAAAAATGCAAGAGAATGATTCAATAACGATCTGTTCATTATTTTATAGCTAGGACCTTACCGGGCTGCCCTGTTCCAACGGTTAGATTTCCTTCATCTTTACCCACTGGACGGGTTTATAGGTCATTGTCGGGTGCCCAATTCTGACGATAAGATTTTCATAGCCGTTTCACAGTAGAAGTTTGTTATAATCAAGCTTGTTATATATCCATGACGATAGGTCATGGATATATTTGAATTTGAATTCACCTCAGAGTGAGGATTTGAAAAACACATATACCCTACATATTATATTATAATAATTACATATTTCACACGACAAGGAATAATATGGCTGTGGAACACATTCATGTTCAAATCTATGTTATGCATTCATGTTCAACTGTATGTTATATTCATGTTAAATAATTCATGGTTATAAATTATATATAAATATTTGAAAAAAATAAAAAAAAATATAGAGTATTTTGAAAACTAATAATGTTTTAAATTAAATTTTGATAACATTTTGAGTTTTGTAAAGCTGCAAACCTTATGACTTAGGATAAAAAGATTTTTTTTTTTTAATTTTAGTCACCTTTGTTATCTTGTATGGATGTGAGGTTTGGGGTTAGAGCTCATCTGTAGAGAATCATAGAGAAAGATTGAGCAAATCCAAAAGAATTTTATAAAGTATAACCTCAAAATTAAAAGCAATACACCCCTTGTCATTCTCCGGGTCTTTCCCCTATCCACAACCTAGCTATGTCTAGGCTCATGTTGTATAAGCACAAAATCAATAGCATGGGAGACCATAGACTTCCTAAGCTAGCCAGAGTGGTACAAAGATACCAGGGCCTAGTTAAACCATTGGGAGATCTACTAAAATGTTACATTGCAAAATATTAATTATAACATTAAAAATATTGTTACTCCTAAGTTTAAAGAGAAAATGTGGTGTGAGAAAAGATCTAGAGGCCAAAAGAAAATTAAGATATTATAAGGAGGTCATCAACCCTACTCTAGAAGATCAAAAGTACTTCTCGGTTTTAACTAGTTTAAAGAAAAAATTTAATACAGCCAAGATAAGAATGAACTCTCATGAGCTCCATAATGAAACAGGTCATTGGGCACTTTCTAAAACACCATGGGAGGAAAGGATCTATCATCTCTCTCTGAATATGAACATTGAAGATGAAAAGCACTTCTTCATAGCCTTTTAACATGTCAAAATTATAATGAGTTGTGATACAATTTTAAAACAAATTAAATAATTGGTTTTTAGGTCAATAGAGGTCTCAATAAAGTTTAACTATAATATTAAAATTAAAGTTTGGTCTCAATAAAGGTTAACCATTATTATCATCATCATAATTATTTATATATTTTTTTAAAAATATTTGTTTATATATTTATTAATTTTAAAAAGAAAAAAATTATTATTATTTATAAAAAGAAATTAATAGTATTTTTAATTTTAATATTAAAATATAGAATATATTATACAAAATAAAAATACATTAATATTAAATTTAATAAGAGTTAAATGATATTTTTTCACATATTATACAAAATTAAAAATTCATTAAAATTAAATTTATTAAGAATTAAATGATATTTTTTCACATATTTGTATATTTGTGTATTGGCAAAAGTATTATTTAAAAAAAATTAAAATAATTAGTCATTAATTTCATAAGAGTGTTTACATATATAATAGATCAATGATGGAATTATTTGTTTTCTTTGTTTTTAAGGTTTAAAGTTTGTATTAATGATGGAATGATTGGTTTTCGTGTGTTTTTGAGTTTTAAAGTTTTAAGTATTTTTAAATATTATAGTTTTGATGAGGTAAGAGTGTTCTTTTTGGAAAGTAAATTTTATAATAAATTTTTGGAATTGTGATTTATTGTGGGTATATCTAGGGTATTTTAGGAGGATGATTTTGAAATACTTTTTAATGTCATAAAGATATTGACAAGTCGTTTCATTTTACAATGTTTTAGGAATTGTGGTTTCATTTTACAATGTTTTAGGAATTGTGGAAGGCTTTAGTTCACTCTAAAACTTGGGAAAGTACTTTTATTTTATAATGTTGATCTTATTCTTTAAACACATATATAAGTTTGATCTTCTAAATTAGGTTTATCCATTTTTTATAATATTTTAATTTCTTTAAATATTATAAATATATTTTATTTTTTTATATTATTTATATATGAATTTTTTTTCATGATTTATTAAATGTAACTTACATTTTAAATAATATTCAATTTTTTTAATAAAATGATAAATATAATAAATTTTCAAATATATATAAAGTTTAAATGTTATGGTTTCATAACATTAATTAAAAATAATTAATATTTTTCAATAACTTTTATAAAATCTTTTTTTCAAAACCATTTTTTCTAAGAATTAGAGCAAAAGCAAGTATCATTGCCTTTGCTGCTTGAGTATTGGAAGAATACTTATCATGTATTTTGGTTGAATGCGATCGCTGGGACGCTTTGCTGAAGGTCGACGACGCTGCGTAGAGGGACGCGTACTTCGAGGGATGCGCTTGCTAGGCCCCTGGATGGGATCGACTGCACCCATTTCGAAGGGAATATTCGAGGCTGTCCTCACGCCCCATGTGCTGAGTGACTAGCTTGGATCGCTGGTGGGGAAGTCTGATGGGTTTGCCCTCGGATCTACGTTCTGAGGCCTTCGACCGGCTAATTGCCTCTCAGAACAAGAGATCGAATAAAGGAAATTCTTCGAAGTTTGTCAAAAGAATTGAAGATGTACCGAAAGCAGCCCTCCCTCCAGAAGAAACTATGCAGGTTGCTCTTTCCCTGGCTTATCGAGCCCTGATCGAGCAATTCACGGGGCTCTAGCCCTTGCCAAAAACTATTGATAGCTGGGTCCAAAGAAACTGGAGTCCACTATGATCCAAAAATGTTGCATCATACTCCATCGGAAGGGGTTTCTTTCTGTTCGACTTCAAATCCAAGGAAGACAAAGATCTAATTTTCAGGAAGGAGCATTATTTCATGGGGCCGTAGGGCCTCTATCTTAATGGGTGGACTCCGGACTTCGATCCCAAGGCTGACACCCCCAAAGTTGTGCCAGTCTGGCTCAGACTACCCAACCTCCCTATGCATTGATAGAACCCTAAATCTCTCCAAGCTATAGGGACCGCCCTGGGGAAATACATTGACATGGCTAGCCCAAAGGACCAATACGCCTGTGCCCGCATATGCGTTGAGGTGGATCTTGAAGCTGGATTGCCAGAGGCTATAAAATTAACAGTGGGGAATTGGTCCCACTTCCAAAAGCTCGACTATGAACAACTCCCTTTCAAGTGCAGAGGTTGCCATGAATACAGGCACTTCATATGTAATTGCCCTAAAAAGATAGAAATCCAACAGGACAAAGCGGAAGGATGGCAAAGGGTGAATAGATCTAAATCTAAAAATCAAGCCGGTGTGGCCCCTAAGAAGGGTGAAGGTACCAAATAAGCTAGAGTTATCCCTCTTAAAAGATCTCAAGAAACCTCCAAGACTAAAGAAACCAATGAAGCAAGGGATGAATCCAATGATGTTGAAGAGAAATCTAGTAATGGAGATAGTAAGGAATCCGAAGTAGCCCTATCAGATCATCAAGTGAAAGACTGCGATGTAGGTGTAGCAATGATAAAAGAAGGAGAAAACATGGGGAAGTCGAAGGAAGAATCTAAATCATAAGAAGAAGAAGAGGAAGAAGGGGGGGTGTGTGCAAAAAGTTGAGGGTCTCTTTTGGCGCGTTAGATGCAATACAAAACTGAAAAAATAGACATCCATCAACTTGCATGGATATTTTGAGACACTTACACAATGAATCTTGCGATCAGTTAAAAACAAGAAATGTAGGAAATTGAATGACCTTTCCAAATATATAATTTTTTTCTACTGAAATGTTGTTAACTATATAAAGTTAGATATTTTTTAATAGGAACTTTTTATTTTTGGGACAAATTATAAGGTATATGTTTTTGTGGGTGCAGCGTCTGAGTGTCTAAATGATGGAATAAACTTAAGAAAACCAGTACACATATAGAAAACATATAGGACTAGTGCACAACTATTTTTCCAATAATAAAAATAATATAAATTTAAATTTGTTTTTAATTATATAAGAGATCAAACCTCGAAAATGGTACGTCAATTGTGGGTACATCGTTTGAATGTCTTAATGCAATTATTTGGAAGTGGGTTTTTTTATAGCATGTAGAGGTTGGCGTTCTTTAGTGCACCATAATTTTTTTTTTAAATGGTTGAGAAACGAAAGAGATATGGACAAAACACTAACAATGTGTTTTTTGAGTTGAGTGATGACAAAAGATAAATAAGAAAAAAATAGAAAAAATTATGTATTCTTGTTAAAATTTACATATTTAGAATCTACAAAAAAAAATAAAATATCATAAAAAATGGAGGTGTGCAGCATAATCAGACGAACCGCTAAACACGAGCATATTGGAAATTTGGATATAATGTTGAATTAGCCATGGTTTATCATACTCCAAGGCATAGGCATGTTGAATCCAAAGTAAAGTACAAAGCAGACACATAGGCATAGGAATTCCATGAAAGCATGGGTGGAGGCTCGGCCTTGTCATTTGGTGGGAATTTTTTTTTGAATTGACCAACAAGTGGTTATCATTGAGTCGATTTCATAATTTATAACAAAAAATTATATGGACTACAATGGGAGAGGAAACGGTGGAGTGGCACTTATAAGGAATTGAACAATTTACATAGGTTCTCTTTCTCTTTCCTGCCTCCATCCCTCTTTGGGTATGGATCTGCTAGTGAATCATTTCATTTTTAATTTATAAAATATTAATATTGTAAAAATTCAATCAATGATATTTTTCTCAGTGCATTTTATGCGAACTTAATCATTACATTTACCATATATCAGTAGCACTTTCAACATCTTAAAATCACAAAAATGCCATTTTTACTACACATAAAAATATTTCAGTTACAATATTTAATATTATATGATGTAATGGTTCAATATCAACATAGCAATAAGCCCACAGGGTGTAAAATAAACGGTGAATGGGTGTACTATTTAGGCACTCTTTATGTAAGGTCATCCGTTCGAAACTCTATAGATGCTTACTTACAAAAAATATATATCAACTGTTAAGGCACTCCTTGTGACCTCATGGGTTCAAACCTCGGCTTACCCGTGCCCCATGGATGCGGGTTGTGTGCATGCACCTAGGAGTATAGTGGTAGCAGGAATGGATCCCTGGACCCCGTGTCATGCGATTACCATCCTTGCCCCTAGTTATCGATTCTCCTAGTAATATATATACAAAACAATTATAAAAACACAATTATATTTATTTGTTATTAGTTGTTTTTTTTATATTTAGAACTATGATATTTGCAACAAGCGAATTGACATGAATAATATACCTGAAGTTTCACCATTGCAACATGTAAGCTTTCAACATTTAAAAAAATACAATTACTAGTTATAGACTTGTGATATGGGTAATATACGGAACAATCATGCTTACAAGATGTATTATTTTTCCATTATGTTGTTTACAACAATAAACTTACAAAGATGCAATTATGACAGGAAAAATTATATAGTTTGCTAGATGCTTTGGATTTTCGTCAAATAAACAACATAAACAATTTTCATTGTAAAATATTTCATTCATATTTTCAATTACAAAAACAAAGAGTTTAAATATAAGAAATATAAAGTAAATCTAATTTGGTTTTCAATTTTAGAAAACATAATTCTTAAATATCAAGTATTTCCTTTTATATATTTTCAATTAAGAAGCATAATTCTAAATATTAAGTCTTTATGTATAAACATTAAATTATTTGCATTTTACTTAAAATGTAACAACGACTACATCTAGTATAGCAATTTTACTTGTCTATTTATTGAGCTCAAGAGATTGATGGTTGTAATAATAATACCACCAACAATTGTTGTTACACACCTATGGATAAGTCTCCTTTGACCAAGCCATAGCAAAGTAGATCCAATCACTGTGCTATTCTTCCTTTTAAGTCGACTCGATGTGAAAGAACCTGTTGTATTGTACTCGTTGTTAGATGTTCAGTTGTGGGGATGGGAGCAATGGTAGCTTTGAGCGAGGGTTTTTCTCGCTACCATGACTAGGTATTCTGGCCCTTCCTTGGCCTTCACTGATTATGTGTGGCCCTTGTCCTCCTTACTCACTGTGTGGACGCCTGGGTCACCCTCAGTTTTCCTTCTTTTGTTGTTTATCTTTATGTGCTTTCTCCGTCGTTTCCTGTGGGTATCTATTTAGCACCTTAATGTTGCAAATCCTGTTTGTGCGGATTCTGGGTACCCAACCTTCCATGCGGAGACTTGGGTTGTAAGTATTTTGCGGTATCTTGTCTGGGAGCTGTGCTATTCCTGCAGGTTTCTTAGGTGTCATTTTAGAGTCTTGCTCAGATCATTTGCACAGGTTTTCATGTGTGGCGGACGACGTCTTGGAGCTCCTCCCCTGTCAAAGGGGACTAGTACCAACCAAGGTAAAAAGTGGGAATGTTTTGTTTATTTGTGTCGTGCAGTCGCTTGAGTGCTAGGTTTTCCTACATCTTTGGGTTATCAACCTGCATAGTTTTCACGTCATCCGTTATTATGCTCTCTGTCTGCACTCGTCATCATTCTGGGTTGACTTTGGATTTTTATTTGGTCCCCTAGGAACTAGGTTCCATCCTTTTTTCCTTTGGTCTCAATGGCTTTCTGGTCATGCTTTTTGTCCTTTTTGTTTTTACTTCCTTTGGTGATTATTGCATTCTCCGATTGGTTTTATCCTATTTCTTTTCGGTCTGGAGGGTTTGGTCTACCCTGGTTAGGGTTTGACTCCTTTTATAATACAATTTTGCCTAATTGTGAAGGGTTTTTGCTATCATCCCTTGTCGGTTTCTGGTTGTCTCTTGGGGTCGAAGTACTCGGCCCTGTTTTCCTCTAACTTCCTTGTCTGCTTGTGGGTTTCCCCACGGCTCTCTGGGTGTGGGACTGTGGTATTTGCTCGGTTCTGTGTGTGGGAAACACTGTCGGAACCGGTCTGTCACAAGGGTTTGGTTCTCTGTGGTTATCTCCTTCGGCTGGTCGTGGTTGACTTCTGTGGTACTCTCCATGGAAAACAAGAATGTCCAGTTACGCCACCGACGTAAGCGGAATGATAAAAACATTAAAATCCTGGAAGGTAAATTCCATTACGTACTTGGACATGATATCTATATGGAGCGCGTGACCTCCCTGTGCTCACGGGCATTGGTTGGTAGGTTGGAATACTGCCATATGAGCAAGAAGGCATGGGTGGATTGGGCTCAGGAACATTGGAAGCCGCTTCTCACTTACATCCCAACTATTATCCTGCTCGCCAACAATTGGATTGTATTTGTCTTCCTTGAAGAGGACCATGCCTCGCTCATCCTGGACTCGACTTGGAGAGTTGGTCTTGGGTCCCTGGTCTTAGGAAGGTGGCATGCACACTTTGACCCTCTAAAGGAGAGAGTGACAAAGCACCATCTTTGGGTACTCTTACCATCTCTCCCTTTTCCCCTCTGGCACAAGAGCATTCTTGAGGGCATTGCAAATACTGTGGGTCGCTTTGTAGCAGTTGACGATGATTTTCACCTCTCCTATGACAAAATATTTGCTCGAGTGCTCATGGAATTGGATGTTTCACATGGTCTACCGACTGAGGTTGAAATTATCTGTAAGGAATGGTTACTGGTTCAAAAGTTGGATTATCTCCACGTCCCGTTTTGTTGCAGCAGGTGCCACGAAACAGGGCACCTTCGAAGGTCTTGTCCTCATCTCATGAGCACTCTATTAGACTCTAGCTTGGGGGGATCTCCTGTCTCATGCATCCCCTCCTCATCCTTTGCGCCTGCGAATCCAAAATCGGGTATTTATGCACAATATCTATCCCTTTTTGAAGATTATTTTGGTTCTATGCTTGAGGCTATAAATGTATAGGATGTTGGGCCGGCTAAGACCCCCTCTCCTGACTGTGATCCTGTGGTGACCATCCCTTTGGTCTCTGTTTTCCTCCCCCCCCCCCCCCCCCCCCCCCCCCCCCCCCCCCCCCCCCCCC
>LPNX010453346.1:75448-88008 GCA_001517045.1 Pseudotsuga menziesii
CCCATGTTACAACCCTCACTTATTTAGAGGATTTTTCACCCTTCCCTTCCCTTATTTCTTCCCCCCCTCGTAACCCCTCGCCTCATAGCCCTGTATCTTCACCCTCTTTCACAGACCCTTCTTTACAGAAATCTCTTTCGATATTTACTGCTAAAACCCCCATGTCTCCTTTGAGCCTTCATTTGAATTCCATTCGATTTGAGAATGTGAATGTTAGAAAGAATAAAAAAGACCCTCGTGAACCTTTTGTAGGTCTGTCTTCTGCTTCTCCTCCTTACACACCTCTCTCTGTCCATATAAAAAATGCAGCCAGGAGGTACTCTCATCGGGGACTTAGAGCATTGTCTCCCCTTCCTCCTAATCCCTAATGAATATTTTTTCCCTAAATGTTAGAGGTCTAGGAGGCAAGACCAAACTTTGTAGCCTTCGGTCACTATTTTGCTCTGTCGCTCCTGATATGGTTCTCCTTTAGGAGACCATGTGCAGCTCCTTTCCAGCTCTCCTGACTTTCTCCAAAATTCTGTCTAATTGGGAATTATGTGCTGTTGATGCTTTGGGTCTCTCCGGTGGCCTTCTTACAGCCTGGAACCCCCATATGGTCAGATTCCATGCCTTTATGAATGCTGCTGGTATCCTTGTCAAAGCAAAATTTAGAGGGGTTTCTTATCCTCTCTCCATTCTCAGTTGTTATGGCCCCTATCGGAATAGGGAGATTTTTTGGGATCGACTTCTCACTAGTGGCATTCTCTCTACCCCTAACCTGATTTTGGGAGGGGACCTGAACCTTACACTGAACGCCTCTGAATCCTAGGGTACTAAGGTTGTTCTAGATCCTCTGGCTTCTCATTTTAGACTCGTGTTTGAATCTATTGATCTTGTTGATGTTGCCCCACCTGATGCTGGTCCCACTTGGAGAAATGGGAGAGTAGGGGATGAAGGGATTAGTAAACGTATTGATCGATTCTTAATCTCCTCCTCATTGATACTCGTCCTCAACTTTCACCGTGTTTGGGCTATTCCTGCTAACATTTCAGACCATTTTCCGATTTGCTTTGAATGGAATAAGAATGCTAGGTCCTTTAACTTTCCTTTTAAGTTCAACAAATGGCTCTCTGACCCAGATTTCATTCCCTAGGTTTCCCAGTTATGGCCTAGTCTTTCACCCCTGTCTCCTGATAATGATTTGGACCTTCTCTCACACAAGATCCGTTTATTAAAAAATGAGGTCAAGGTTTGGACCAAAGCAAAAGTTGTTTCTCTCGAGTCTGTCTCCCTTAAGCTTGATAAGGAAATCAGGGATCTCCTCTCGAATACCTCCTCTGGCATCCTTACCTTGGAAGAACAACATACTCTGAACAATTTATGTTTAAAGAAGAAAAAGGTGCTGGACCATCACCTTCTCACTTGGCAGCTTAAAAGTAGGGTTAACTAGGCCTTATTTGGTGACTCTAATACCAAATTCTTTCACGCACTGGCCTCGGGTCGTAGATACCAAAATGAAATTTGGTCCTTGGAGGATAATGATGGGAATTGTATTGACGAGGAGGAAGCTCTGAAGAATCTGGGCCTTAACCATTTCTCACATGTGTTCAGAGATGATAATCAAACTTGTTTATTTACCCAACTCAAAGTTGTCATGCTTTTCCCCACTATGATCCCATCTTAGGAGACACACTGTCTTGTTGATCCTGTTTCTTTACCTTAGATCGAGGGGGCACTTAAATATTTTAAAAAAGATAGAAGCCCTGGCCCTGATGGCTGGCCTGTTGAGTTCTTTTTACACTTTTTTGAGCTGTTGGGGAAGGACTCACTAGCTGCGGTTGATTGTGCCAGAACATCTGGTCATGTTTCCCCCTCCATTAACTCTAATTTCCTTGCACTGATCCCAAAAAATGATAAGCCTGTTACCTTCATGGATTTTAGACCTATTTTGCTGTGTAATATGGTGTACAAGCTCATTTCCAAGGTCATTGCTATCAGATTGAAGCCTTTCTTGGATACTCACATCTCTAGAGAACAGTTTGGGTTCCTCAAGAACAGGTAGATTGTTGAGCCTATTGGCATCACTCAGGAGATCCTACACTCTGTTAAGACCAAAAATACTTGTGCTCTTATCCTCAAACTAGATTTGGTCAAGGCATTTGATAGGGTAAATTGGTCGTACATCAGACTTATTTTAATTCAAATTGGGGTTCCCCTTTTGGGAGTTAACTGGATAATGGGTTGTCTCTCTTCTGCAAATTTTGCAGTCTTGATTAATGGTACCCCTTCCAAATTTTTCAAAGCATCCAGGGGTATCAAACAAGGATGTCCCTTATCTCCTTTGATTTTCATTCTTGTTATTGAAGGGCTCATCCTTTTGATTAATGATGCTAGGGTGAATGGACTTATCAGAGGCATCAAAATATCACCTTCTCTTGCCCTGACCCACCTTCTCTTTGTGGATGATGTTATTCTCCTTGGTACTGGTACCCTACTAGAATGGATGGCATTTGATGTTATTCTCAGCTCTTTTTGCAAAGCATCTGGGATGTGTATTAGTATGGACAAGTCTATCTTCCTCTTCAACAATATCGAAACTGTTGTCCTTCATGACTTATCCCATATCTTGCCCTATAAGATGGATCCCCTTTCTACAAGTTTCAAGTACCTTAGTTATATTCTCAAGCCACTGGGTTATAAGATTTTTGACTGGCACTGGTTAATTCAGAAATTTGAAAAATGAATCTCTCATTGGTCACACAAGTACCTCTCTCTTAGTGGTCGTCTGGTCCTTGTCTAGGTTGTCCTATCCAGTCTCCCAGTCTACTGGCTTGGACTGGCTCCTATTCCCATCTCAGTCCTCAATAAGCTCAAAAGTCTTACCTTTGCTTTTCTGTGGCGCACAAATGGAGACTAACATAGGTATCATCTAGTGAGCTGGGAGCACCTCACGTGGCCAAAGGCATTCGGTGGTTGGGGTATCAAAAATATCTACTGGTTCAGTATTGCAAAGAGAGCCAAGCATTTCTGGATGGTCCTTCACAATAGGGGTTTATGGCAACATGTTTTAATAAGTAAGTACTTGAAGAACCTGTCTATTGTGGCATGGCTTAGGAAAAAGAATTTCATCATACGACATGTTTCTGTGATTTGGAAAGGCTTCATACAAACTCTTCCATGGATTGGAATGTTTCTTGCTTGGCATGTGGGTAATGGAATGGATATATTACTGGGTATAGACCCGATCATTGGCACTTTGCATCATCTTGGGCTACCTTATGATTTTAGAGCTTATCTCAAAGATTTGGGAATCACTACTCTCTCTCAGGCTCACAACATACTACCCGGTCAGCACACCTATTGGTATACTGCTGAAGATTTAAATATAGGTGGGGAATGGAAACTTCTTTGGGATAATTACACGAGTAGTTTGGAAGGTGCTAGAATCAGACTCAATAACAGTTCTGATAAATTGGTTTGTGAACATAACCGATCTGAAGGATCTGTTACTGTTGAACTGGTATATGACAGTATTATACTCTCCTCTTCTTCACTGATTGGTTGCCCACTACAAGCTCTGATCTGGTCTGGATTTCTACCAATGAAAGTTAGTTGTTTTGTTTGGCTAGCTCTGGCAAATATTATTCTTACCTAGGAAAATCTCCAGAAGCGTGGGTGGACAGGTCCTGGTTGTTGTGCTCTTTGTGAAAAAGAAGAAGATTGCGTGCAACATCTTTTTAGTTCTTGCTCTATGTGGAAGAATGTTATTTTTTTTTAGTGATGTTTACCACTTGCTTCCTCCTCAGCATGCCGATAATCTCGGCACTTGGATTGCTTACTTCTCAAAGCACTTTGTTTGCTGTTACCTACCCTTTTTTGCTATCTAGGTTGTTTGGAAGGAAAGGAAAAAGGTCATCTTTGAAGGGAATAAGCCTTCCCTTATGAGTATTACCCAGCAAATTGGGTACCTTTCTCAGTTGTACAAGCCTACTGCTACAAAAGTAAAAGAGTCGAGATCTATTGGACTTGAGACTGTTCTTGTTCCCCCATATGGTTGTTTTGATGGGGCAGTTGCTAAGGGTATTGGTGGGGTTGGATTCTGTCTCTACCTGAATGAGTCCCATTCATTTGATTTTGCTTTGGGGGCAAGGACATGCACTAATACTAAAGCTGAATTGATTGCACTGTGGCCACTCTTGCAAGTTACTCTGTCAATGGGGATACCAAAATTGAATTTTTTTGTGACTCTAAGGTCATCATCAGCTGGGCAAAAGGTATTACTACCCTTAACCCACCAGCTCTTAGTCACTGGTGTATGGATACTAAGAGACTCATTTCTAGTTTCCACCTCCTCTCCTTTAGACATATCTTTCGTGAACACAACCAGCGTGCAGATCGTCTATCAAAATCTGCCTTTTCTTCGGCTCCAGGTTGTGGTTATTATTCTGAATTTATAGAAGGCCATTTGGCCTCTTATGATACATTCCAACTCTTTTGAGCTTGGTGTAGGAGAGGAATCTCCTTTTTTATGTATGCACCTATTTGATGGTTTGGAGCGGGCATTTTTTTGATAGTAGATCTGCAGTGGTCGTTTTCTCTTAATGCTATGGATATTGGACTATGGATCTGGTCACTTCCCCTTCTAATTATGGATACGTCGCTGGGTTGGTGCATTGTTTGTCTTCCCCCGGGCTTGCTCATAAGATTTGGCACTCACTCATGGTATTTTACAGATAAAAGACCCTCACAGACTTTATTTGTATGTATCCCCACAATGGGAAGGCACGATAGATGCCCTTTGATTCAGATTAATGAATAACAAGGACAGGTTTTTTTCTTCCTGGTAAAAAAAAAAACAAAAGTCGACTCGATGTGAATTTATCAATCATCTTGATTTCTTTATATATATATATACCCAGTTTCAATGAATGAATGCCAATATATATATGTTTACAATTCATTTTGTTTTATGGAAATTAACATTGAGATTTCACAATTTTAACTTTTGCACAATAATTTTTGTTATTATTTGACATTCAAATTACATTTGTACATTTTAAGGGTTGTATCATTATTTATATTTTTTTGTTGTTTAGTATATATTAGATGTGCTATGCGCTAGACATAGCAAACTCTCTGAGTGCTTTAAAAAATGTGTTGTAATAGTGTTACTTGCAAACATTAGCTTTCAAGTCTTGCTCGAGATCACACATAATCTCTAAGTGCTTTAAGGAGTGATAAGTTGGGGCTTATGTTCTACCATCAGTAACTTATTATTGTTTCTTGCTTTGCATGAAATTATGTATTTACCAGGTTTTCGTATTTGTGCATAATTTTTTTTTAATTTTTATCATATGTTTTTTACCTCTTTTTCTAATGCTTTGATAACTAATTCTTATTGTCCGAACACCTTTTTGTTTTGGAAATCTGACATATTCTGACAACATTGACACTAAGATCAAGGGGATGCAGAGCTTCATGCATATTGTCTTTGTTGCAATCAATGCAGGCATGTCAAACCGCATGTTGAGGGCGTGGCAAGCTGCATGTTGAGAGCATGGTAAGATGCATGGTGGTTGTGTTGGGTAGCCAGCAACAGTAAGTAAAGCTTGGATGCAAAATCATGGAAGGAGTTTGAGAGAAGGTATGCCCTTTTTGGTTGAGGCTGATTTATTCCCAGCTCATTCACACTTCTGTAAGACTCATTCCCGCTCTGCAAAACCTGAACAAGGTTCAACTACATTGTAAATTTCAATTTTCAGCTCGTCAAAATCTGTAACAAAATCAGGGATGAAGAATAAGTACATGGTGAAGTTGAGGTGATTACTTTTTCTTTTGAATTTAATTTAATTTGCAATTTATAACCCCCAAACCAAACCCCTAATTTTGCACTGTGCAAGATGGGAACTTATAGGTGATTTCCCAGGAGCAGGATCCGTCCTTTTCTAACCACAAAACCTTGGTGAAGAACATCCCTAATCAGAGGTGCTTATGCTATAAGAAGTCCTTGGATATTTTTGCTTGCTATGTTTTGACGGTGTGCTCAATTGTTTGTTTATATGAACTATTTTCGATTATCAAGTAGCAACTGTGATGTCAAGAGATCTTTGCACAATAGGTTTCAACATCAACATGGTCTTTTCCATTTTCTTCGCTTGAGTAGTTTATTTTTAGAGCTTCAATTGCGTCAAAGGTCATTTCCCCTACTGGTACTTCTACTCTCATCATATTTCCCTCGTTCTCTTTTATTTCACAATGTTCATTTATTAATTTATCCATTCATTTTCAAAGATAACATCATACATTTATTAATTTATCCATTCAGTTTTAGAGATAACATCGTACATTTAATAATTTATCCATTCATTTTCAGAGATAACATCATATCCAAACTCGATTTTGTGCCAGTCACCATTTGATAAAGAAAAATCTCATTGCTTGAATTTTGAAGTCCTTTTCGTAGGTCGAAGGTTTGTGGTTTTGATCAAATGCATGGATCTCCATATCTTCCGCAATATCAATATCTACATGCCCACTTACGTGGCCTCTCTTGTGTGTTTTGTGCATAGTTCGTGCTCAGTCCAGGAGGAGGGTGTTTCATCCACTGTCATTTCAATGTCAGGTATGAACAAGGCGTTTCAAGCAAGGGATGCCAGAATCGTGATCGTTTGGCAGGAATAGTTATCGTTTCAAGCAAGGGATTCCAGAATCATGATCGTTTTCTAGAAGCAAGGGATACCACCATTCTTTTATAAATTTTACTATGTTTTAAGGGTTTTTTTAGTTAGTCACCAACTAAATTGAAAGATTGCATATCCATTCACATGGGCTAAGCTACTATGAAGGTCAGAAAGGATTGTTGGGAGTTCCATTGCCTCTAAAATGGAATGCAGGTCCTATGCTTTTCCCTAAAAAATTTATAATGGCTAGGATTTTCTAGTTGATTTATTAGGTTAGGGTTTACATTTGGAAATGTTTTTTCTCATATGCGATCGGATTTATGTGTTTTATTGAAAAGTATTTTAAATGCCTTGGTTAAAGACTTAAAAATGCATGTCCAGTCGGTTTCCCTCAGATCTGGTTTTGAAATTCTAGGTTTACATAGAAAAATAGGTCTGCGTGTATATGTAAAACATAAAGAAGAATAAAGTAGCAGGTTGGTCACCCTTTCAACATGACTTAACCAAGAAATGATAATGCCATACTAGATGATAGTATGAACATGGGGAATTATGCAACATGCTCGGTCAATATCTGCAGGTGATATGTTTGTCACATTAACAAAAAATTGAACTGCTCAAGTTTAATATGACAAAATCGGTCTTATTGAAATGACCCCAAAACATGTCCTCTATCTGTGATAATGAATTGGGAAAGATCTTGAAAGTTCTTTTTCTCTTTTGACAACTATCTTGTCAATCATGACTTAGTATTCCACACATCATTTTCTATCTACCTAGCTTTTATATGCTTTTCCATTAGAGTTTACTTGTGAGCAAATCTGCATAAGGATAAATAAAAATTTTACTTGTTGGTTTATCGCTCGGAAATCAAGAAACATAAAAATTTACAAAACCAGAATTATATTGTAATTGTATTTAAGGAGAAAAAATGTATAAATTCTGTCTAAAAAAGGACTTTTACTGCAATTTTATATATAATATAATGGTCACTATAACATTCAGACAAGTTAAATAACTATATGTTAACGGTCAGAATGTTAACGTTATGATTGATGTAAACCCTCGAACTATCTAGTATATACGATCAAACAATTACAAGTGAGCTTGGAAGACTGCACATAAGTTAAATAGGAATGTTGTAAAGTTTTCCAACGTGACATATCAATAATACTTACCAATATAATGGATTTGTTAATACTTCGGAGTGGCTAGTTCTTATCTTCTACTGGTTTGGAATCACTTCGGATACTTGAAGAATTAATATTCCACAGGGCAAGACACAAAGTCGAATCAAAACTGCCAAACTCATGATTCAAGACGAAATAATTGATTACTCCGTAGACTAGTTCAAAATCGTTAATGTGTGTAAAATGGTGTTCTTGATAGAACTTCAATGGATTATATTCAATATAAATAGGTATGGTAAGGAAAAATCTGTGAAACCACTCTATGAGGAGTTTTTTTTGTTACAGAAAAACTTTACTTATTAACCCAGGACACATTTTGTTAAAGCTTTAAAAAATAGACACAGTTTATTAAAGCTTTAAAATTTTGAATAACCCAAGCTATATATATTTTTAAAGCATTAAAAAGTTTTCAATATAAACTTAACAACTAACATGATTTTTAAACATTACATTATATAAATATATTTACATGATTTTTAAACATTACGGTATATAGATTTTCCATATAAGAGTATGAACTTCATTCTTATTTAAAACTACTGTATACTATGAAGATAGAGACCCCTCGATGAACATGATTTTTAAACATTAGGTTATATAAATTTTCCATATGAAGAGGATGAACTTCATTCTTATTTAAAACAAATGTATACATTGAAGATAGAGACCCTAACTCTGCAATTAAACCTGGTTGTAGGACGTTTAATTGCATTTATTCATAATATAAAGCCAATAAATCTTCTTGTCACTTTTTTCTTGGATTTGTTATTTGTATTACTTTCTCAAGAAGATAAATTCCTTTGAGATGTCCTTATTTAGTAAAAGTCTTAATCAACATAAAAGGAACAAATACTAATCACCATAAAATGTTTGTGGAAATGTATTTCACCTTTGTATTTATGGTGAACCCATCAGGGATGATTTTAAGGAACCATACTTATTTAAAAGTGTATAAATGTTGGAGAATCCTACCAATTCTTAAAACACCAACTATAAAATGTTTGGCGATATTTTTCAAAAAATATTTTAATTTCCAAGGATTTTATATATCGTTTATATAATAATTTGGCAATTTTTAGGGTGAAAAAAGTTTACTACGTCAAAATTGGGCGAAACAGAGCTTCAAAAAATGCAAAATGGCGAATCGTTTTTTGGAGAAAAACCCCTAAAAATAGCCCATGGGCTAAATTCCGCCCCTAAAATTATCCTTAGAACCCATTATATAAGTGAAAACAAGAGATTACTATTATTGTATTTTTATTTGTTCAATTTGATTTTTTTGTTTGTTTGAAATTGGAGGATAACATTGAAAGGTTAGTAATGACAATCAGTCATGTTCGTTTTTTGATATCTTGGGAAACTCTCAAATAACCATATAATCAAATTTCAGCATCTGCAATTGATAGACCTTTGGTACAACAACATCACAACCCTATTTGCATGGATTCATCTATATATCAAAAAGAACAAATTACTTGTTATGAAGCTAGGAACAAATTAGTGTTGACAATGACAAATCTATATCTCATTAATTCAATTTACAAGCTTGACATTGGTGCGGACAATGAGAGATCTCTATCCGATTGCAATTCAATTTACAAACTCAATGGCAGGGAATAATCAACCTTGTTGCTCATTAATCTTGTTGACTTATTACTTCTTCCTTTTGAGCATAGACTTGTTATTTAGTTGTCCTTGTTTTTTATTTATAATATATCCTTTGTAGAAAGGATGGGTTTGATTTTAGATTTTAATGGTGTGATGATACCTTAAATTCAATTTAATTTAAATTTATTAGATTTTAAAAAATACAATTAAAATTAAGTTTTAATAGTTTTACTGAACAATATTTTAAGATATATATAAGGTAGGGATTTTTAATGTAACACAGAAGAATACCTATGAATTTGAGATGATATTTTAAAATTTAATTTAATAAAATATATTATATATCTTCAAATTCACTTACTTTTAGTGTTCTAAGATATTATTGATTGTGAGATGGTGTATTTTAAAGTTGTTTCAAATTCTTTCAAAGCTTTATTTTATAAATATTGTATTGTTGTATTTTAAGTTATATAACTAATTGTTAATGACATTGTGGAAATCTTTTTTAAGTGTTTGACTATAGATAGCTTATTGATTGTGACTTGTTGGATAGGTGAGTCTACCACTATTTAATGTTTTAATTGTTCAATTCAAACTTTAATAATAATAAAATCTTTATGAGGTTTGAGTACCTGTTTTGAAATCAGTTTCCATTTTATTTAATGTTGATTTTGTCATTATTGAGAACCATATTGAACTTTTGGTTATGAGGTTTGAGTACCTGTTTTGAAATCAGTTTCCATTTTATTTAATGTTGATTTTGTCATTATTGAGAACCATATTGAACTTTTTGAACTTTTGGAGAAAAGTTTATTTTATTTAACTTAAAAGGTGAACAATGGGTTCTTATTGAACTTATGTAGAAAAGTTTACTGTATTTAACTTAAAAGGTGAAGAATGCGTTAAGGTAGAGATCGAAGTTGAGCTTATCACTAAAGGGTGATGAGCCATTAGAATGTCTCCATCATATTGTATATTAATTTTCCATAAAATTCTTTTTGTCTTTGCAATCATGTTATTGTTGAGTAATTAGAGCTTCCAATAAAAGATTTTCTTTTTCTTTTATTTATTGGACTAAGGTTTGAATAACATTGATGTCTTGAGACTCTCTAGAGTAGTTTAGTTAAGGTTAATTTATTTATAATTTTTGCTACTGTTAACTTTATGTTGTTTTTTATTAATAAAGGTTTCTAACAATAGAATATAATATTTCTTTTTTATTTGTTCAATCAATGTTTAGGAAACATTTGTGCCTGGAGAGTTTCTAGAGTTACTAGAGATTTTACAAGGAGCCATAGGACACAACAAATGCTTATGCTTTCAAAAATATGCACAACCTCATTTTGGAAGGGTGTGATGGGGATGAACATCTCATTACCTACTACCAACCCTCACCGCAAAGAGGGTTGGTTACATACATAGGTTGGCATTTTTGGCAAAACTTGCATGTGTTAAACGAATTGGTGAGTTTTTTCTAGGAATCTCCCTAACTTGCAGGAATGACATGTGGTCTAAGAAACTACGTTGTGAGGGCATCAAAGCTCTCAAAATCGTTAGGGGTTGTGCCTGGCTTAGGCCACACCAACCCTTAGCATAGTTGGATATTTGTTATTTCTCCTGTCACCATCGTCGTGTTTTGACCCTTGAACAGCTTAACAAATGAAACCCCTCGAATGCCAATCATGCTAGTAAGACTTTAATGAAATTGATCATGAAATGATCTCACCATATGTATTTATATGAATGAATAGACTTAGTTCATATGACTAAACACCATATGTATTTATATGAATGAATAGACTTAGTTCAGGGCGCTCGCACGAAGTTGGTTCCACTTTTTGGTGCCACTTAGGAAATCAGAAACGCACTTCCGAAGTGCAAATCAAGAACACATATGCGTTATGATGGTACATTCAGAATAAACTGAGCCCAAACACAAGGCTAAGGTTCGTGGAAATGTATATCGCATATGCGATATACCGCATACGCGTTTTGTAATGTTACATATCGCATATGCGATATGTAACATTACAAAACGCATATGCGATATGTAACATTACAAAACGCATATGCGATATATCGCAAGTGCGATATGCAACATTTAGAAAACGCAAGTTGTTTTCTACAAAAGGTGAAAGTTTCAAATCTAAAATCAATATTGGTGATGAAAAAACCTTTTAGGTTTCTGTAAAAGGAGCTATGGAACTCTATACTAAATAAGGTATGAAAAGTGTTAAATATGTTTATTACACTCCAGAATTAAAGCATAATTTATTAAGTGTTGGGATACTATGTCAAAATAATTACAAGGTAGAGTTTGATGATAGATAATGAACAATTTATGATAAGAGTCAAGGAAATACGATGTTTATAGTTGTGCCTATGTCAAAGAATTGAATGTTCCCATTGAATTGTAGAGAAAATAGTATCAACCTTGCTAATATGGAATATAAAGACATAAGTTGGTTGTGGCATCTCAGGTATGGCCATTTGAATTTTCATAGTTTGAAGCTTCTAACATTAAAAGAATTAGTTTATGGTTTTCTTAAGGTTGAAGAGAACAACGAGGTTTGTGAAGGATGTGCTAAAGGAAAAAATGGAAGAGAGAAATTTCTTAGAGCAAAGGAACGGAGGGCCCAATATCCACTTCATCTAGTTCACTCATATAATTTTGGTCCAATCCAGACAAAGAGTTTGGATAATTCATTGTATTTTATTAGTTTTATTGATGATTACTCACAAATGTGTTGGGTTTTTTTCTTAAGAGTAAGGGTGTTCAACATTTGATACATTCAAGAGATTTAAAGCCCTTGTGGAAAATGAAAGTGCATAAGTACTAACCATGGATGAGAGTTTTTCTCGAGAGTTGTTTAGAATTTTTATGATATGAATGGCATTAAAAGACAACTCACCACTACTTATACACCTCAACAGAATGGGATAGTTAAAATGAAGAACCGTACAGTGATGGAAATGGAAAGAACTATGTTATAGACCTGGGAATTAAGCAATTCCTTTTAGGGAGGTGAAGTTGCTACAACAATATACATTCTCAATCAAAGTCCCACAATTGCACTTGAAATTATGACTCATTACGAAT
>LPNX010453351.1:3834-27735 GCA_001517045.1 Pseudotsuga menziesii
TACTTTAAAAATATCTGTTAGCGGCAATCCCAAAAAATTTACCTGAAGATCTGTAAGAAAAAGGAAAACTGTGTGCGTTAGCTTAGCAGCTAAGTAAGCCCAGTTTAACGTAGCATATCCCCTTGCTGTTGCAAACAGAAAACATTCAGAAAACTGACGAGAAACTCAACTAGTTTTCAAACAAAGTAAAGATCATACAGTTACAAAATTAATAACATTAACTAATCAGTGTTTAACGATTGTATTAACATATATTTATGCTATTTTTAAAAGTTTAAAATTTTTCGAAATTTTGGGGTTTTGACATGTGGTATCAGAGCATGGTTCAAACACTAGGCCTTAATGTGGCTCAATTACTTTCCGCATAACAGTAAAATAATAGAGGGTATGGGTTGAAGCTAATTGAATCATTCTTAGAAGAGCAAAGTTATGCTGGTGGTTTGCCTTCAGATATAATGGAGCAGCAAAAGTCAGTGTCCTTGGTTTGCAAAGGATCTCTTGTCTCATATGTTGGGTGGTAATCTCACCACACCTGTTTGTCAATAAAGAAATTTCTTCTTCCAATGTTGTGTACTAGCACTCTTATATATTGTGATTTATGAATCATCTTATTCTTTTATAATGAATATGTTATTTTATTAATGCTTTTTATAATATATAAGATATTGCAGGAATATCTTGTTCTTTGAAGGTGATTGAAGACACCCTGGAAGCTATGGAAGTAACTTGAAGAGGAGAAGAAAATCTAGGAACGACCTTTATAAACTAGGTATGTTCAGTTTTCTTCCTATTCCTATTTCAATTCTGAAATGGTTGATTTTCTGCAAGATTAGAATCCCTAGGTTATAGGGGTGTGTATTCCTCAACAACAATAGGGAGTCACAACTTAGTGCAATTCCATAGCTCCTCGCTCAACACTAATTCTAGGATGTATTTGTAGGATACATATAGGGATACAATGGCCAAGGTTCCCATGTTCCAGAGCTTAGGATCAACATCAACTTGGAAGGCTCCAGGGCTTGTGCCCAACACTTCCAATTCTTATCTTTTCATGTGCTCCATAGATTCAAGCTCAACACAAATGTTTCATAACTCATGTGTTCCAAAGCTTCTTGCTCAACAAAAATATAAATAATCATGTGATCCAAAGCTTCTCGCTCAACAAAAACATCAAATACTCATGTGCCTCAGAGCTTGCACTCAACACAAACATCAAATACTCATGTGCCTCAGAGCTTGCGCTCAACACAAAACATCTCATCAACTATGTGCCTCGAGGTCCATGCCCAACACATGAAATCATATACATAAAACATATCCATTTGGCTTACGCCAAATATATCAAATAAATCATCCTTATCATGTGCAATGGGTTCTTATGCCCAACATACAAAATAAACATCAAATCAACATCACATGCAATGGGACTTATGCCCATAAGTGTCAGGTCAAAAATTTGGTATATTACATCCCTCCCCGCTTAGAACAACGTCGTCCCTACTGTTCTAGGGACTTGGAATGAAATCATGAAATAAGGCGAGGTAAGCCTTTCTCATAGTAGATTCATTCTCCCAAGTAGCCTCATCGGCCTCAAAGTGCTTCGATTGCACTTTCAACTGGACTATGGTGCACTTCTTGAGCTGTGCCTCTCTCCTATCTAGTATATAAAGGAGTTCAGGTGCAAACTCCCCTTCAGGTTCCACCTGTAACAAGGACCAATCAATCACATGTTTAGTATCATAAACATATTTCTTTAATAAGGATGCATGGAACACATTAGGAACTCTTATGCGAGCGAGTAAAGCTAGTTCATATGCCACTGGCCCTCTCTTGGCCAGTATCTTAAAGGGTCCACAAAATCTAGGTGTTGACTTACCACACCTTCCCAAGCTCAATGAGCTTCTTTTTTCTTTTACTTTCAAGTAAACATGGCCACCTATCTAATAATATTTATCTTTTCTTTTCTTATCCGTGTAACTCTTCTGGCAGTCTAGTGATTCTTTAAGGTTCAGTTGGAGCTTGGTAACCAATTATTCCAAGTCCTTCAGTAATTCAGGCCCTAACATGAGGCGATCCATCTGGGTATCCCAAGTAACCAGTGTTCTACACTTTCGTCCATAGAGTACCTCAAAGGGACTCATCTTGGCGGAGGTCTAGTATCTGTTGTTGTATGCAAACTCTACAAGATGTAGGTAATCTTCCCACTTGGTGGGGTTGTTCATGACATACACCCTAAGCATATCCTCTACAATCTCGTTTAACTGTTCTGTCTGCTCATCTGTCTGCGGGTGGTAGGCAGTACTAAAGTTCAACTGCATCTCTAATCCGGAGAATAAGGATCCCCAAAAGTTCCTAGTAAACTTTGTATCTCGATCTGAGATGATTTCCTTGGGTATCCCGTGCAATCTGAATATCTCCTTTAAGAAGATGTCCGCAATGTGTACTGCCTTGTAGGTCGACTTCACTGGAATGAAGTGTGTTGCTTTTGACAACTTGTCAACTAATACAAAGATAGAATCATTTTTCTTCTTACTCTTTGGTAGACCCATGATAAAATCCATACTAATAACCTCTTACTTCCATTCTGGAATGGGTAATGGATGCAACAAGCTTGAAGGATGCGGGTGCTCAGCTTTGACAAGCTTATATTCTTGACATTTTGCGATAAAAAATGCTATGTCAGCCTTTAACTTAGGCCAGAAAAAGTGTTTCTTTACTATGGATATCATCTTTTGATATCCCAGATGCCCTGAGTAGGGTGTCCGATGAAATTTTGTGAAGATCTTGGACCTGATGTCCCCTCCTTCTAGAATGTAAAATCTTTCTTTGGACCATAACAGTCCCGTTTCGTCTACCTTGTACTCTTGTTGTTGTTGAAACAACCTGTCCTCTTGGACCTTCTTGAGGATTTCATCATAGAAAGGGTCAACTCTATTATCCGTTCTAATCCTCTTATGTAAATCTGAATCGGTTTGAGTTAAAGTCTCCTCATATATCATTTGAGCTCTTCAACTTAAAGCATCAACAATTTTCTTTTCTTTTCCCTTTATATGCGTTAGCTCGAAATCGTGCTTGTTAAAGAAATCCAACCATCTGCCCTACCTGGCATTCAGATTCGATTGCTAAAATAAATGCTTCAAACTCATATTTTCTATTTTTCAGAAGAAATTTCTTCCCCATGAGGTAGTGCCTCCACATCTTCAAGGCATGGATGATGGCTGCTAACTCAAGATCATGGGTGGGGTAGTTTTGTTCGTGTTATTTTAACTTCCACGATTCATAACAGATTGCATAATCATTCTGCAAGTCGAATCCTCTGAGCCCTTCCTTGATTTCATCTGTGCAAACAACGAAATCCCCATCGGGATCCACAATTCGTAGTATTGGTGCAGTTGTCAAAAGTTGTTTAAGCTTCTGAAAACTTTCCTCGCACTTGGTTGTCCATAAGAACTTGTTCGTCTTCTTTTGCAAAGCAGTCATGGAAAATGCTATCCTCAAAAAAGTTCTCAATGAAATTTTGGTAGTAACCGACTAATCCCAAAAGGGACCTAATGTCGGTGACACTATTGGAGGTAGGCCAATTCTCTATGGATTTAATCTTTTCCAGGTCCACAACTATCCCCTTCTCGTAGATTATATGACCCAAGTACTGTATCTGTGGTTTGTAAAAATCACATTTACTAAACTTTGCATAGAGTCGGTGCTCCCATAACACTTAATAGTTAATAATAGTTAGAATAATAAAATAATATTTATTAATTTTGGAGGAAGAAAAGAAAAAAACTACTTTTTGTTTGTATTTTTGACATATCTCCCCGTGTTTTTACTCAAATTTTGATCGAGAGAGCTCGTTGGATGTGGAATTAAATTCCGCATCCAACGAGCTCTCCTGATCAAAACTTGAGTAAAAACATGGGGAGATATGTTGAAAATACAAACAAAAAAAGTAGTTTTTTTATGATACCTATCCCCAAATTTATATTAAAAAAGTGTTTAAGACCTATACGGTATTTCAAATTTAAAGCAATTTCATTGGCTAACACATGATGACATGGAATTCGAGTTAAAGTTCAAAGGCCCATTTTGAGTTAAAATTTCCTCTAATGGTAGCACTATGCGGAGATGTTGCTCGTGTTCCTCTTTACTCTTAGAGTAAACTAGGATGTTGTCTATAAATACCAAAACAAATTTATCTAGGTATTTACTGAAGATATTGTTCATCATACACATAAATTTTGTGGGTGCATTGGTAAACCCGAATGGCATCACTACAAACCCGTAGTGGTTGTACCTCATACGAAAGGAAGTTTGGTGAATATCCTCGTCGTAAAACCATACCTGATGGTACCTAGATTGCAGGTCGATCTTCGAAAATATCTTGGATCCTCCTACTTGATTGAACAAGTCATATATCCTAGGGAGTGGGTATCGGTTCTTGATGGTCATCTTGTTAAGTTGGCGGTAATCCATGCACATACGCATCCTACCATCCTTCTTCTTTAAGAAAAGTATTGGTGCTCCCAAAGGGGAAACACTCGGTCGAATATATCCCTTATCAATCAACTACTGCAACTATAGTTTGAGTTCCATCAACTCTGGTGCGCTCATATGGTAAGGGGATTTTGAAGCCAGAAATGACCCTGGTATCAGGTCTATGGAAAAATCTAGGTCTCGTTTTGATGGTAATATTGGGATTTCCTCAAGAAATACATCCATGAAGTCTACGAGAACTAAAAATTCCTCGATGTGTTGTTATCTTTCAGCTTCTATGTCCTGGATGTTTACTGCAAACATTTTGCATCCTTTCCTAATGCACTTCTTTGCTTGTAAAGCAGATATCTGCCTTGCGGAAACCTTCTTAGGTATGCCCTGAATCTTTACCTGATTCGCTTGGCTATATGTACACAAGATTGACTTGTGTAGACAATCGAGCATGACATGCTGCTATTCCAACCAGTCCATGCCGATAAGTATATCATACGATCCTAAGGATAGAATGTTTGGATTTATCCTAGCAGGAAAACCATCCAGGTTTACCTCACAATATTTAACTATTTCAGAAACCTTTCATTTCGTACCCATGGCTAATTGCACCAGCCATGGTTTCTCATGTTTAACTCTGCCTAGATTACATGTTTCCACAATTTGAGGTGATACATAACTTTGGTAAGCACCGGGGTCAATCAAAACTGAAATAGAAGTGTTTGAAATCTTACCTTCTATCTCAACCATGGTTTCCTGATGGTCTTCCTGTCGGCCATCAAAGGCTGCATAAATACACGGTGTTCCAGCTATGTCCTCTACCATTTGTTCTTCTTGTAAATTGTGCAAGACTCCATTGGTCTCTTTCTTACAGTCTCGGGCATAATGGGGCCCTTGGCATTTCTAGCATTTGATTTGCAGTGGGGCAACATTGGCTCCCCCATTTGTTGTTGGTTTGCTATCACTTGGTGCTAATACATATGGCTTTGTATCTATTTTGTTGAAATTCTTATTGGCTAGAAAACTGTTGTTTTGTTTTCTATAAGGTGGTGGGTTAAAATCCAGTTTGCGGTTGTTCGAGAGGGTCCTAGACCTGTCTCTGCATCTATTGATGTTCTCTTACCTCAGTTGTCCATGCTCATAGCAAAGCATAGATTTTTGTAAGGTGGTGTCCAATGTTTTAGGCATGTCAAATTCAATCCTCTCTCAAAAGTTGGGAGGACATCCTAAAAACTGTTGTAGTTTGACTTTCTCGTCCTTTATGTATGGCGCATAGTGTAACAGATCCAAAAATATGTTAATGAAAGCATCCATGGTCATGGAAACCATCCTTAACTCGTGAAATTATTTCACCTTTCTATCAAAGAACCTTTTAGACATGTATTTCTCCTGAAATATTTTGTGAAAGTTACTCAATCGAATTTATCTTACCTCATATTTCTTGGTATGCTTTAGGTATCTCCGCCATCTAGCTACTTTTCCATTTAAATTATATATGGATAGATGATATTTCATCTCACTAGAGTAGTTATGTACTTAGAAATATTTTCTCATAACTAGAATCCATTCTTCATCTTTCTCCCATGTATTCATCTCTCCTTCATAGGTTGGGGATTTTTATCTTTCTGAACTCTCCCTGGAGATTCTCATCATTTCTTTGTTTCTTTCTACAAGGAGAAAGAGAATCATCACTAGAAGGACTGTGACAATCTCTTTCTATAGGTTTAGGGGTGTGTTCTTCTTTTCCTTCTTCTCTCGTGCTGTTGGCATGCTCATGATAGAATTCTTTCTTGAACTTGTTGGTTGAATGAGTGGGTTTTCCCTGCGGGCTCCCTCCCGTCATGTTCTTGAGCAAAGATTCATTAATCACTTCTTGTTCTTTTCTTTCATTCATATTATCATCCTTGAAACTCTATAAGTCTGCTTGAAGACTTTGTATGGTTTTCAATATAACAGAATTTAGTTTAACCACCATTTTTTCTTCCCGTGTGGGAGTAGTCAGCATTCCTTGCTGGTCGGTGCCTTCTTCAATGTTCATGATCTGAACTGTTCTTTGAATCCTACAAGTTGAAATTTTAATAACAGGGAAAATTTCTATTAGTTAAACAAAATTTCAAAAACATACTTTATTTCCTGCAACGAATTTTTGGCACACCCATTATGTCTCTTAGTGTTGAAACTGGGCTCTGATACCACTTGTAATGTCTCGAAAAATTGAAAAAAAAAAAATTATAGGCCAATTAATTACCACCCAATCTGGACATTAACTCATCTTCTACGGAATATGTCGGTCATCATTTTCTAAATCGAAGTGTCGTAAACTGTCCTACCATTTCTAGGTGTTTTCCTATGTGCTTACTGATTAAATTATATACTATGTTTATTTTAACTAAACTAGTTTAAATGATTTCTTTGCTTATCAATTATTACTTATCATGCGCATGCATATGTTTGTTCAGTTGTATATTACTTCATGGTTATAAGTTTTGTTCATTGTTTATGAAATGTCCTGACTTATATTTAATTGTCAAAGGTGGAGTGGTGGGAATTGTATCTGATCCGGTGGATTATTCACCTTCAAAATTACATTGATCCAATATGGTACAATAGCTATTAATCTATGGTTCAAAGAACATAACATCGTGCATCTTGCGCAGCTTGCATGGGTCGCACCGCTTGCGCAGCTTGCATGGGTCGCGCCACTTGCGCAGCTTGTGCACCGTTAAGAGGAACGTCGCCTAGTTCATGAAAAGCCACACGGTCACATTTGCTGCGACATTTGTGTATCACGTTCGCTGCGACGTTATGGATGCTGTGATGCTGCGACATTATGGATGTTGCAATGCTGCGACGTTATGGATGCTGCGATGCTGCGACGTTATGGATGCTGCGATGCTGCGACATTTGCGAAGTTGGTGGTGACATCAAACGGTTACATTACATGTGGCATAGCCCGGTTGCAGTATTATTGCAACGTGTTTTGAATCAACACATGTGCGTGGAGTTAGTTGCAACGTTTCGTGGATATGGAACGTCGTGGTAACATAACGCTTGTGCAGCGATTTGGTGGAATTGCATGGTTCAGTTTTAGCATATGGTTGTAACGATAATAAAGAATATAATAGGTGTGATAATAAAGATGAATCAAAACCCATTACTTATGCTCAAACTGAACGTTAAATAGAGGATTGACGGCCACATTAGGGGGAGAAGGAGATTCAATTTGTGTTAGAGCATAGAGCTTCATTTTTCTCTTATGAGAAACTTGGGGAGTTGCGGTGAAGTGCCCGGACGCTATTCTTTTGAAGTTGAAATTATTTGTTATAATTTAGCTTTCTTTGCCTTTTGAAGGCTAATTGTAATTTCCAGAAGAGAGGTCTTAAAGACTTTGTACAGCATTCTGTTTACAGTTGCTGAAGTTGATTCTAGAACCATTTTGTACCATCTTAAAGAGATTAATTGGATCGGTACCCATTGGAGAGGGACCCAAAGACGTAGCCTAGTGAAGGGAGTGAACTCCGTTATCAATTTCTGTGTTTGTGGCTCTCTGTTTCAGTGTTTCTCATTTCTATTCAGTTTTGTTGTTTCATTTCCTGTTTAGTTTGTTGTTATATCAGATTTCGGCATTTAATTAACAGTTAAAGTTATTTGATGAATCCAGCAAACTGGTTAACGCATTCTTTAAATAAAATTTTAATGCACTCAAGTTGAGATCCGATGGATCATGTTATGGTATCAGAGCAGGTTAACTGCTTGTGCAAGTTTGTGAATGCTTACCAGGTCCAAAGCAAAGCGTGGTGAAGGAGAATTAATTGAAGGAGATCCTGAGATTGGCTCGAGCAGAACATTCTCAAGAACCATGTCTTCTCCACGAGGAGAAGAAGAAGGACATACAGAACAGGAAAAACCTATTATTTCAGAAACTAAGTTTTTGGAGGCTTTTATAAGCATGAAAGCCATGATGGAAATTCTACTCGATGAGCGAGTAGAAAGGAAGAAGAAAGAAGAAGGCTCTTCACCCAAAGATGCAGATGCAAAGAAGGAAGAAAAGGGTAAAGGAGTAGGAGGTGATAGTGATCCTCCTGAAACTAATCAAGCTTTCTCTTCTTCCCATACTTCTCATTCAAATAATGCAAGTCCTAATATGCCTTATTTCAAATTGGATGTGAAATTTGAATTGCCAATTTATAATGGAGATTTAGATGCTGAAAAGTTAGACAATTGGATCAAGCAGCTTGAAGTATATTGCGGGGTGCAAGGCATTAATGATGACCCTTCCAGGATTCAATTGGCCACTTTGAGGATGAGTGGTATGGCTCTTACTTGGTGGGAGAGCAAGATTCAGCAAGATCTTCAAAAGAATGGTAAAATTATTTCAGTTTGGAATGAATTCATTGAATTATTAAGGAAGCAATTTTATCCTTTAGGACATATTCAACAATTAACCATGAGTTGGCAAATGTTCAGACAAGCTAAAGGACAAAATATTCAAGACTATACTCATGAATTTAGAAAGAGGGCTATTGCATTGAATTTTTCATTAGATACACAGGAAACTCTTCTTAAGTACATTGGTGGCATGCATTCTTATTTGAGACATACTTTGTTGATGTTTAACCCCAGTAATTTGGATGATGTATGTGTTCAAGCTACACATTTAGAAGCCAGGGGTAAGCATGCTAATGATACTTTTGTGAAGAAATCCTTTAAATTTGACACCAAATTGAAAGGTAAAGATACGGGGAAAAAGAAGATGGCTACTGTTAAGAAAGAGGGTGAAAAGCCTACATGTTCGCATTGTCAGAAGGGACATGATGTCTCTAAGTGTTGAAACTTAATCTGGAGTTAAGGCCAAATAAGTACGGAGGAAACAAAGATAAAGGCAAAGAAAAAGCTACTGCAGCAGTTATTCAAGACTTGGGATCCGACTCGGGTGATGAAACAAGGTTTACAGCTGTCGGAATCTAGGGTAAGAATAAAAGTATCTCACTTCCCATTGATGCAAAATCAAGTTCTAGTGCAAGTACAAATCTGCCATCTACTTCTAAGCAAAATGATAAAAATAGAAGTGCACTGTTTCATGTTCGTGTCATTGCAAATCACACAAAGATTGATACATTGTTTGATAGTGGTTCACAAGTAAATCTGATATCAGAAGAAGTGGTTAAGAAATTGCATTTAGTTACTATGCCTCATGAAAAACCCTATCCTCTTGGTTGGGTTACTAATGATACACGATTGCAAGTTACAAAGAAATTTGTTTTGAAAATTGCAATCAATGAAAAGTTTATGGATGAGGTAGAACTAGATGTAGTACCACTTGACATTTGTGGAATAGTACTTGGGAGTCCATATTTGTATGATCGGAAAGCAGTATTTTATAGAGAGCAGAATAAGTATCATCTTTTTAAAAATAGTGTGGAATATATTGTACGAGCACATAAGATAAGAACAAACCTAGCAATAGTTTCTGCAGGACAAATGAAGAGGCTGGTAAATGCTAGTAAGAATTTTGTGTTAATGATGGTTAAGATGAAAAATGATGAGATCTCTAAATCTTTTGAGGGATGTGATCCTAAACATAAATCTGAACTGATTGAAATCATTTCTGAGTATGGTGATTTGTTTCAAGATCCGAAGGGGTTACCACCAAAGAGAGAGATTCAGCATGAGATACATTTGCAGCAAGATGTGCCACTCCTGAACATAGCTATGTACCAGATGTTTGTAATGCAGAATGAGGAAATCAAGAAGTAGGTTCAGGAGCTGATTGAGAAGGGGGTCATCCGGCCAAATACTTCTCCTTGTGGCTCTCCTATAGTCTTGGTTCCGAAGAAGGATGGGTCTTGGAGGATGTGCATCGATTATAGGGCCCTTAACAAAATCACCATCAAAAACAGGTATCCTCTTCCTCGCATTGATGATTTTCTTGATCAGTTGAAACATGCAACTTACTTTACGAAATTGGATCTGCGTAGTGGGTATCATCAAATCTGGGTTGCTGAAAATGATGCCTGGAAAACAGCATTTAAAACAAAACAGGGTTTGTATGAATGGCTCGTGATGCCTTTCGGACTCTGTAACGCACCTGCTACTTTCATGCGGGTCATGAATGATGTCTTTCGACCATTCATTGATGATGTTTTAATCGTATATCTGGATGATATCCTAGTGTTTAGAAAAACCTAGGAAGAGCATATTGTACATGTGAAGAAAGTTTTAGATGTACTGAAGAAGGAGAAGCTTTATGTAAATATGTCCAAATGTGAATTTGCTAAAACTTATTTAGTATATCTGGGCCATATTATTGGTGGAGGCCACCTGCGAGTGGACCCAGCCAAGGTTGCTGTCATTGTAAATTGGCCACGGCCTAACACCGTTACTGAAATCAGAAGTTTTCTAGGTGCGGTTTAGTATTGGAGGAAATTCATTTTTGGGTTTTCCTCCATTGCTGCACCATTACATGCGTTGACAAGCGTCAAAGAGATTTTCCAATGGGGAGGCAAGCATCAGAGAGCCTTCGACACTTTGAAGGAAAGGATTAGCACAGCCCCAGTTCTGACGTTGCCAGATTTGCAGCAGCCATTTGAGATTGAAACTGATGCCAACGGGTTTGCCATGGGAGCTATTTTGATGCAAGGGAGGAAGCCAGTCTGTTACCATTCAAAAATGTTCTCTACTACGGTAAGTAACTATCTAACTTATGACAAAGAATTGTATGCTTTAGTACAGAGTGTGAATAAGTGGAAACATTATATCATGGGAAAAGAAATAGTCATACATACTGATCATCAGCCACTTCAATATTTACAATCTCAAACTAAAATACAACAAAGTAGGCATTTAAGATGGATGGGATTCTTACAACAGTTTCATCTCGTAATTAAGTACAAAAAGGGAATTCATAATAAGGTAGCAGACATGTTATCAAGGCCTCCTACGAATGCTTCAATCATTCTTCAAAACAGTTCATTAACACATGAAAGTTACATTGAACAGTATGCAGAAGATAAAGATTTTAAGAAAGTATATGCATCACTAATACATGGTAAATGGGAAGAGAACTATTATGTGCATAATCAACTCTTGTATCATCTCGGTAAACTCTGTATTCCAGAAAAAGAGAGAGTGCATGTGATTCGAGAAGCACATAGTTCATTAATTGCAGGACATTTTGGAGTAAGTAAAACACTGTCATTATTGCAGAATCACTATTATTGGCCTCAGATGCAAGAAACTGTAGCTAAATATATACGAGAGTGTGTTATGTGTGCAACAAGTAAGCCTAGCAATAGGAAATTGAGTTTGTACACACCTCTTCCAGTTTCTTCTCGTCCCTGGGAAAGCATTTCTATGGACTTTGTAGGATGACTACCTATGTCTAGAAAAGGTCATGATTACCTATATGTTGTTGTGGACAGATTCAGCAAAATGTGTATCTTAATGCCATGTAACAAACAGCTCATCTATTCTTTCAGAATGTTTGGGTACATTTTGGGCTACCCATGTCTATTGTATCTGATCGGGATTCCCGGTTCTTGGGAGAATTTTGGTCAACCTTATGGGAGCTTATGGATACCAAACTTAAGAAAAGTACATCTTTTCATCCACAGACCGATGGGAAAACAGAGGTAGTAAACAGAACAGTGGTTCAGTTTCTCAGAGGATATTGGAGTAAACATCCTAAACTTTGGGATGAGCAGTTGCAGTATATACAGCATGCTTACAATCATGCAATTCATTCTTCCATGAAAATATCTCCTTTTGAAACTTGTTTTGGTTATCTGCCAAGAACATCGATGGACTTCTCTTTTGGCAAAGATGCAGTGGATGGACATCATGATGCAGATAAAGCTCTAAGATTCATCCAGAAAATCCAAGCGGTGTAGCAGGCAGTTCAGGAACAGTTGGAGAAGAGCCAGGCAAAGTACAAATCCAGGCATGATAAGCATCGATTTGATCATCAATTTCAGGTTGGTGACAGAGTTTGGTTACATATCACCAAAGAAAGAATGAAAGGTGAAGGTAAAAAGCTTAAGCCTATCAGGTATGGTCCTTTTGAGATCTTGGAAAATATCGGTACTAATGCCTTTCACCTAAATTTACCTCCATACATGCAAATTTATTCAGTTGTCAATGTTGAGAATCTTAAACTGTATGAGCCTCCTATGATCATAGATGAGGAAATTAACATGCAGATTCCTTCAGTTGATGATATGGCACCTAAATACATGAATGAGTTGTAGGATGATGTTATTCTTGACAGAAATGTAAGGATTTCACGAAGGGGGAATGCTGAGTACCTTCGCGTGAGGCTTAAAGGCATGCATCCTAGCAAAGCAAGATTGATGGAAATTGGAAAGGTGAGGGAGCTATACCCTCACTTACTTGCAGAGTGACTTAGGCTTTTGGTGGTCCAAAAGCTCTCCAATGGGGAGGAATGACCCGGTGGATTATTCACCTTCAAAATTACACTGATCCAATATGGTACAATAGCTATTAATCTATGGTTCAAAGAACATAACATCGCGCAGCTTGTACAGGCCGCGCAGCTTGCATGGGTCGCGCCGCTTGCGCAGCTTGCATGGGTCGCACCGCTTGCGCAGCTTGCATGGGTCGCGTAGCTTGCGCAGCTTGTGCACCGTCAAGAGGAACATCACCTGGTTCGTGAAAAGCCGCGCAGTCACGTTTGCTGCGACATTTGTGTATCACGTTCGCTGCAACGTTATGGATGCTGTGATGCTACGATGTTATGGATGCTGCGACGTTATGGATGCCACGATGCTGCGACATTTGCGAAGTTGGTGGTGACATCAAACGGTTGCGTTACATGTGGCATAGCCCGGTTGCAGGATTATTGCAACATGTTGTGAATCAACACATGTACGTGGAGTTAGTTGCAACGTTTCAGGGATATGGAACGTCGTGGTAACATAACACTTGTGCAGCGATTTGGCGGAATTGCATGGTTCAGTTTTAGCATATGGTTGCAATGATAATAAAGAAGATAACAGCTGTTATGATAAAGACGAATCAAAACCAGTTACTTATGCACGGACTGAACGTTAAATAGAGGATTAACGGCCACATTAGGGGGAGAAGGAGATTCAGTTTGTGTTAGAGCATAGAGCTTCATTTTTCTGTTATGAGAAACTTGGGGAGTTGTGGTGAAGTGCCCAGACGTTGTTCTTTTGAAGTCGACATTCTCTGTTATAATTTAGCTTTCTTTTCCTTTTGAAGGCTAATTGTAATTTCCAGAAGAGAGGTCTTAAATACTTTGTACAACATTCTATTTACAGTTGCTGAAGTTAATTCCAGAACCATTTTGTACCTTCTTAAAGAGATTAATTGGATCGGTACCCATTGGAGAGGGACCCAAAGACGTAGCCCAGTGAAGGGGGTGAACTCCATTATCAATTTCTGTGTTTGTGGATCTCTGTTTCAGTGTTTCTCATTTATGTTCAGTTTTGTTGTTTCATTTCCTGTTTAGTTTGCTCTTATATCAGATTTCGGCATTTAATTAACGGTTAAAGCTATTTGATGAATCCAGCAAACTGATTAATGCATTCTTTAAATAAACTTTTAATGCACTGAAGTTGAGATCCAACGGATCAGTATCCCTTATGGGACCACTTGGTAAGGTAACTAGTTCTACCTACTGTTACGGGGTTTACTTAGTTCATGTTGAACTAATGCAAACTTATTCTTTCTTTGTCCAGGTTCATTAGATGGCGAAAACTTTCTATTACAGCTAAACTTGGCATGTTATCTATGTTATACCACTTTATGCTTTTCGAAGACAAAAGGACTAAAGTCCTGGCCTAACTATTCTTACTGCTACCTGGTTACATTATTATTTATGCAGAGTTGGGTTTATCAGAACTACATCTATCTGGTTGACAATATTATTGTGGCTTGGGACTGTAATAACTTCTATTCCTATGTTGTGTATTTATAACATGTGGTTTGGAATTTTTTATGCCTAAGTATTAGAGGATTAAATCATAAGACTTAACCCTATTATATTAAAGTCTATATGTAACATGGTTTCTATGGTGAGTCATTCATGGAATATTCCATATGCCATGAAACCTTGTCTTATCTATGCCAACCAGGGTTTTGATGGGGGTTTTAACACCAAGTCGCGTTGTTGTGTTTGGAACTATATGCATGAGGTTAAATATTTTGACGTTGGTGGTGGACAGGGTGGGGGACTTAATGGTCCTTGGGATGGGGGGAAATAGAACCCTATGCTTGGTCTATCATGGTTTGGAAATCATTTGTCACTGTTGTGGGTTTTTGCTCTATTCAGCTCTCTGGTTTCATCATGGCATGGAGGAACATGCTCACCTCGTGTGTTTGGAGGTATGCACTCTATTTGGGCTTGCAACATTTGTATTGTTGTTGTTTCAGGTGGAGGTTTTGCGTACTTCTAACATGCCTCTATTTCTATTTGCATGTGACAATTATTCCATTCGCAGGTCGTGGGTGTTTATCGAGACATCTACAATACTCTTCATGGGTAAGCCCTGTAAAAAGCTTAGACTTGTTACCTCTCTGTATACATGTTTCACTACATAATTTCAACCTAAAATACAACGCCTTGCATGTCTGAAATCCAACACTTCTCTGTCTCATTTTCGACATATACACCTTTTTTTTTTGGCATCGGTGGCGTAACGTCGGATCTTCGACTGTCGACTAATAAGGGTCAAAGATCCAATAGACCATTGTGTCACATATTCAACCGTTATTCCTTCCTAAGTTCCAACCAAAATTTCATAAACCGTTGGAACTCCGACGTCCTCCGACCCTTGAAGCGTCGGTTGTCCGACGGACAAAACTATCTGAGAAATGGTGGTGTCGTCGATTTTTAATTCAGACAGTGTCGGTAATTTGATGCACTCCGACACTAGAAGAGTCGGCCTTCCGATGTAGTCTGACACTTAAACTGTTGATCGTCTGATGGGAGGAAGCGTCGAAGTCATGGCACAGCCGTTAGATGGGCTGACCAGAGTGTCAAAAGAACGTCGAGAAAGTGACGCCAGTTGATGGATTTAAAAAAAAAATCCAAAGATTTCACTTACGGCCACATGGTTTCATGTACAAAGGTCATGTAATCCCATGCCCACATGTTCAAGTGCTGTTAGTGCCCAGTTTCCTTGTCTATCATAGCTGTTTACATTGCTGATAGTCCCCCAATGAACTTTCCCAATGAGATTGGTTGGTTGGATTCTACAATTTGCCCCATGAGGTTGGATAGTAAGAAATTCTCTTTGTTCATAGCAAGTAAGTCTTTACGTGAACATTGTATATAAACCAAGGGCCATACACAAAATATTTTGCTGGAGCTCTTAGAAGAAGAAGAAGGACCAGGTTAATCCAAGAGAAGCCCAACTTACCCATCTAGAAATGGCCTATGTGACTTGGCTTTCGAGAGAGTCGGAGAAAGGTTTCTTGCAATCAAGTTTTCCTAGTTGAACACAATGCAGTGCTTCTCTGGGTGAGACTATTAGTTGGAAAGTGGAATGAAGCAGTCCCCATACACTGTATGTGTCCTTGACCTCCATTTTGAGTTGACTAAAGTTCTAAAGGGTGGTATTTTATAACATGATTAAGATGAAATGGGTCAAAAGAATTGTGTTTATCCTTCATATGCGTTGTGCTAATTGTATAAGTATCTGCATACGTTTCTCCCTATATAAGAAATAGCTCTCATGCAAAGAGTGATTTACATCCCCAACCTTAATAAGTGATGATGGAGGACACTAAACCTATAGAGTCTCTAAACAGAGGGGACCAAAGGAAACAGCTAAGATAAAAAAATAACAGAAATAAACTTGCTAACCAAGAGGCATTCAATACTTTTAGAATAGTCTAGCTTTGCTCAAGGAAGGGATATAGAATAAGATTGAATCCTACAAATACATAACCACTTCATATAGCAAAGAGACAAAGAAACAACAAAGTATGTTACCTTAAATCATTATTAATAATGTACAGTAGATATTTAACTTCACTCTTGCAAATTCCAAACAACCAAGGTAAGCACAGATTTTTCTTGCTAAATGAAGTGGCTAGATAATAGAGGGGTCAAAAACCTATCCTTGGTTGCAAAACAATGCAGGAATTTTAGGAGGTAGAGAAAAACTTCTAAAGGATTCAAGAACACAGTATACATTGGGGACCTGAGATGTCCACTCTGTGGATCAATACATTCATTGTAATACACTAAATAATAAACTCCTTTTCCAATTAAACATAGAATTGAGCAAAAATCCAGCAACAGTCAGCAAGCATAAGATGCCAATATATTAGATAAAAAAATTAACATACATCACTCATTTTCATTTCATGGTGCTTAGCATGTTGTTCAACGAAAGGTCAATCAAAGAAATCTCCATTATACGTGACATAAATCCCAAGCTTAAATTCTTGCATGTGATTGAACCATCGCCTAAGAAGCTCTATCTAGAAAACATAGCAAAATTCCAGGGGATCAATACGTGTTTTCAGAATTATAGTCTTAGGGTAAACAGTAAATGGAAGATATACCTCATTTGGCACATTTGCTAATTTGAAATTTCCTTCAAATTATGCTTTTGGAGTGTACTCCAAGTCTTCAATGCCCCACCCCTACACACTCAGGAAACAAACGAAAAGGAATTGGAAAAATAAAGAAGAGCAACAATGTTCATAACAATCAATGCAACATCAATCTACAAACAATAAAATCCCCAAAACATAGCTGAAAGAAATCCCAAAACAAAGGATAGGCTGACCAATGGGCATAAAACAATGCCAAGTGTTTTTACCTCTCGATTTTTAATAAGATAGCCTTGCCCATCCACCATGTGTGAAATCATCATTATCATGTCATATTCAGCATCAGGGAACTTGAAAGGAAGCTTGGTTGTCTCTATATCAAAAGCACACACACGAACTTCAGCTCCTTGAAGAAGATCTGCCCTATTTTCCAAGGTAACCTTTGAAGAGTCCACTCTAACAGTGTATCATTGTCCACATCTTGCATCTGTAGGATTGCAAAATCCATAAACAAGTAAAGAATGAATGTTAGTTTTTCAGTATATAAAAACTCTTGCTGCAAAGGCTGTTGAATGTGGACTTATGATGTAGAGACAAGCCATTCTTTGTTCAAAAGCATCTTGAAAACATTGAATGTTGACTTATGATGTAGAAACAAACCATTATTTGTTCAAAAGCATCTTGAAAACATAAAATGAAGACATGAGTGTGTTGCAAAAATAAATGCATCCTACTACAATTGACCAAGTTGTCTGCCACAGGTCAACATAGTTCTCTGCCATGTCTACCGGACCTACTCCCAAATTCACAAAAACCTCCAAATTGAACTAAACTGTCCAAAACGAAACGAGTTGCGACAATGTCCAAATACACTTGTCATTTTTTATTATATATTATATGTATTTTATTATTATTTTATATTATATGTATTTTATTTTTATTATATGTTATTTTATATTATATTATATAAATTGCCATAATACTATTAGGATATTTTTATTATATTTTTATTAAGCATTAGTTTCGAATAATGCAATGATTAGTTTCAAACTAATCATTGCTGCTACTGTTACTCACTAGCAGTTTTAAACTAATTTATGTTGTTGTTGCTACTTGCTGAAAATGTTGTTATTACTTGCTAAAACTAGTGTTGTTGCTTGTTGAAACTGTTGTTGTTACTCACCAAGAGTCTTGAAATTGTTTATTTTATTGTTGTTACATGTCTGTAATTGTTATTGCTACGAGCACTAGTAGTTTCTTGACGAACACATTTCATAATTAGAGTTAAACTTATTATTCATGTAAAGTTTTTTTTAATAGATATGTATTATGCAATTAGTATTTGTTTAAGTAAATTATGGATCTCATTAGAGGGTCATACTTCCGCTACTTCCGCTAAGTTTCAGTTGATAAATTATGATGATTCTCTAAAGAAGAACACAACGGATCAAATTTAACTCATGGGATACCCAAAGCTTGGCTATCAGAGAAATATGAGAAACTTTTATTTTCCATAAGGAATTATTTTACATGTGGAGGAATATTTGACACAGTATCAATTTCACTTCAAATTGTTGTTACATTTCATTGGAAAAACATTTTTAGACATCCCTTTTGATTTGTACAGAAGTCTAGGAAAGATGGCACATAGGTGCAGCTGAAAAAATATGAAGAAAGAGTTGCAAATGTTGAAAGATGAGGTCAGTGCAGGTAATCTAAAACTTCTTGCTGAGGCAAGAGATAAATTTGATGAAATTAGACCATAACATGCTTAAACTTTAGTATTAGAGCCTTGGAAAAGGTTTGAAAGCGTCTAGACAAGTTTTTGCACAAAAAATGCAATTTTCATAACTGTTGCAGTGCCAACAGTGTAAAAACAACGAAAATTCTACAAAAGTTCTGAAGGTGAAACTTTTGTAGGGCCTACACTGTAAAACAAGGGAAAATGCTACAAAAATTCTAGAAACGCAGTTTTGCAGCACTTTGAAAAGAAATGCAGTAATATATGTTATTTTGTAACTATTCCTAACATACACAACCTTGAAAGGAAACATCTCGATGGAATAATTATAAGTCTTATAAACAAATTACAATTAAATGTAAATAATCTTCCCAACTATTAAAGACACCATCCACATCTTTCTTTTGATAGATTTAATAAAAACAATTTATTACTATGAATACATTAATAAAAATCTCCTAACCAAATACTATACTTTTACTTTTATAATAAATTGCTATTGGATTCATTATTGTTTTTCATAACTTAAATTTAAAACCCATTACTCATTATAAACTGGTCCAATGGCTCTATATCATTAAGGAGTCTAATATGATCTCAAATAATTAATTCATAGTTGGAAAATAATTAGTTCACACTTGAAAACTAAGGACTTATTCCAAAATCATATCTTTTGTGAGATATAGTTCATGTGGACAGAGTTCTTGAAATCTGTCCTCGTGGACAGTTTTTGTTTGAAGATGATATTAACAAGACTTTGGGCCCCAAACTAGTGTGTTTTTCAAGGTCCTGGCTTTGAGAGGATTTGTTCCCTATGGTATATTTTTTATTGATCCAAGGTCGTTCCCTAGATATGGTACCGCTCTCTGCCTTAAGACCTGCTCTTTATTGGCACCGCCAGAACGGGTACCCTGTGGTGGGGTGGGTGATTGGCACACCCTTATTACTTTATTTATTACTTTCCTTTCCTTTTGTATGACTTTCCTAAGCTGGAAACATGAAATTCAACCCCTACCCCTTATTTCTCTTTCCTTCTAAAAGATTAAGGGCTCCTATTCCCTATAGTATCTGACCTTACCGGTTGGATATGAGGATGAACTGGTCTGGTGAATTAATACCTCCTTATGAATTAAGACCTCCTCATTGTGGAAGTATTTATTCCCTTATTATTCCCATAAGATATTCTGACCTTCCTTACCTTAAGAGGGGTTTTACTAGTTGTAGTTAGGGGCCCCAATTTCCTAGTTCTATTTTAACCGTTCGATAGTTCCGAATAATCAGTCTCTTCGAACTACTTATTTGATCATGCCTGTCTATACAAAACTAGAGAAATTGCATAATTACATCTATAGATGGGAACAGTATAAACGCTAACCAAAACGCCCCCAACCCGCCGAAATCTAGCAAATCAATTTTGGTCTAAATCGAAATTTAAAGTGGTTAAATCACAATTCCAGCGATTTGGGTCATTTTAAAATCATGGATTTACTCAAAGACAATCACATACAATTGCAGAAATTGTAAAATTGTGAAAATAACCTTTCTCCAGCAGAAATCTGACCGTGTTTTATCAAAAATACGTCCGGGAAAACAAGGCGTTTTAGTTGTCTTTTATCCTACGCGCTATAGATGCGCTACAAAATGAATGATCACTATAATAGTGAGTCACATATACGAGAGGGGGTGAGGCATGAATCCCTATTCTAAGTTCATGACCCGAACAACGAGTTTCTCATTTGTAAGGTAAGAAGGTCTGTTATGAATAGCAAGTTCATAACCCACTAAATGAGGAAGGGTCTGTCTGCATTCAAGCTTGTCTCACAAAGGAGAAAACCTCACAGTGCACACAAAAAACCCTTGTCACAGGATGCCCAAAAACCATTGTCACAGTATGCCCAAAAAAAGGAGGACATGATGCTTACCCGTTGAGCCATGAGCTCCAAATCCAAAATTGGAACTCCAAAACGTGAACCGTGTGCTCCAAATTTGTATCGTCAGCTCCAATTCTCAAGCATGAGCTACAATTATCAACGATGAGCTCCACTTCTCAACCCTGACCTCCAATTATCAACCGTGAGCTCCAATACTAAACCATGTGCTCCAACGGACTTACTCCCAAATTCACAAGAACCTCCAAATTGAACTGAACTGTCCAAAACAAGTCGCAGCAATGTCCAAATACACTTGTGATTTGTTATTATATATTATTATATATTATATGTTTTTTATTTTTATTATATATTATATTTTTTTTTTTATTATATGTTTAATTTTATTATGATGTGTTTTATTTTTATTATATATTATATGTTTTTTATTTTTATTATGATGATTATGATTATGATGTTCATGTCGATGGTGACAATGATGACAATGTTGTTGATGATGATGATGTTGTTGATGATGATGATGTTTTTGATGATGACGATGACAATGATGTTATTATATAGTAATATTTTTGATAAATACAAGTAATATTTATATTTTGATAAATACGAATATATTTTGATGAAGATGATGGTGGTAGTGATGATGATGATGATGATGATGACGATGTCGGTGATGAAGTTGATGATGATGATGGTGATGATTATGATGTTGAGGCCGATGATGATGGTGATGATGATGGTGACCATGATGGTGATGATGATGATAATGATGACGATGATGGTGATGAAGTTGATGATGATGATGTTGATGATGATGGTGATGATTATGATGTTGAGGCCGACAATGACAATGATGATGTCGACGATGACAATGATGATGATGATGATGATGACGATGATTATGATGATGATGAAGACGATGACAATGATGATGATGATGACAATGATGATGACAATGATGATGTCAATGATGACAATGATGATGATGATGACGATGACGATGATTATGATGCTGATGAAGATGATGATGATGAAGATGATGATGATGAAGACGATGATGATGATGACAATGATGATGACGATGATGCGCCATCTGTATTGTCATCTGTGTCAACATTGTAAGGATTGGCCATATCATCATCATCATCATCATCAGTTACGCTCATCATGTCATCGTCGGAATAATCTTCAACGGCATTGTCTGCTACATCATCTGATTCAACTATTCCTTGGACATCTTCTGTTGGATCATCATCATTAGCTAACTCAAGTTGATCATGCTCTTCATCATCATATTCTTCTTCCAGAGAACCCTCTTCATTACCATCATCTAGGTTATACTTTACCGACCTTCCCCTTGGATCGTGTCTCACAACAAATGACCAGCCTGCTTTACTTGGAACCTCTGAGTAAAATACTTGTTCACATTGGCTTGGAAGAACATAGGGCTATGTTCCTAGCTCAAACAACCTTGTGTTTACCATGGAAAATCCATTATCATGTTCAATAATAGTTCTATTGGGATCACGTTGATTCAATCGTAACCTGTACCATTTGAAAATGAATAGAACTACCTTAAAGGATTTAAAGTCACACTGTATAATATCTTCCAAATACCCATCGTATCGATTTTTTGAGACTTCTGGATGTCTGTCAGTTCTAGATGAAACATTGGTAACCTCAAAGATAGTCGAAACCCCAGAATCTGATGTTTTCTTTGTTTCATCCAGTTTTTTGATTTGATATCTACCTCCATTGTAGACCATAGCCTTATGGTTTTTTACCTACAATAAGCAATACACGAAAAAATTACACAACCAATCAGTCCTTTTACAACAATACATGGAAAAAAAGAACATGTACGTTAATAATTAATTTGCAAAATAAAATATTTAAAGGGATATTTGATTAATTATATACTTACCATTTTATCTTTTACACCATATGCCAAATCGATTTCCCTTTCTGTTAGATTGTTATCTCCATTGCGTTGTGCTTCTTTTACCAATGAAGCCACACCTTCCCATGATATTCCATGACCCAATTGTGGGCATTGTTCAATCCATACCTTCATCCAGTCAAGATTGTTTGCGATGTATAAATTAATTGCATCCCATTCTCGACCAACTGTTTAATGACAATTACAATTAAAATCAAAGAAAGGTGTAAATATCCTAAACAAAGACATATATGCTCTTAATTGAAGCAATTATGACTATAAAATACAATTAGAATATGAAAGATATAATAAAAATCCACTAGCTAATAATTACCTTTCAGCTTCCTCAATATACCTTTCCCCTTCAGTTGCTCCCCTTCAAATTTGTTATTGGAGTCTGGATCACAAATGCGACGTAAATTGAGCTTTGATGCTAAAATAGGAAGATATTCACTAACATACAAAAAATTTTGGTATATAGTATATCCTTCCATCATAGAACCCTCTGGATGTGCTAGTTGTCTCACCAAACCCTTCATAAATTTAAAGTGCCTCTCAACCATCCACATGGACCTTGAGTGCATAGGTCCACACAAATCAATCTCCTCAACTTGGTGTATGAGGTAGTGTTCCTATGCATTTAAAAATGTCGATGGTAGATTCTTCTGCATTTCACACATGAGACGAGGAATTTCTCTCCTCCAATACTTTATATCTTCTTTATGGATTTCTTTAGATGTCAACCATCTACAATCTACAAGTGATGCAAACCAATAACGATATTTAACAAAAACAAACATTAAATTACAATATATGCAAGTAAAGAAACACTAAGCACATGCAAGTAATCGCTAGTTACCTCATGTATTTACCAATATTATATATAACTTGTTTGACATTTTTGTCGAAGTTGTCCGGGAGAGAGAGAGGTAGAACATATTGTATCAATATACAAACCGGCGCCATTTATTAAAAAAAGAGTATACAAACAAGAAAAACTTATATGGACATAACAATAATAATTACCTTGATGGTCGAGACATGCCAATCATGTGTTTTGATCCCCACAAAATCACCTTTTTTAGTTATGATATTCTTCAAGTTTGCACAAAAACCGGTGGGAAATTTAATTTTCCACATTACTTCTTTGACAACATTGCTTTGTTTCTCCGTAAACATCCATGGAATTGAGTTTATATAAACTTGTTCTCCGTTGGTATGAAATTGGATGACGTCTTTCATTGCATGGTTTCTTTCTTGAATGTCTTTGCACACTTTCACAACTTTATATTTCTCCCTCCTTA
>LPNX010453392.1:0-14086 GCA_001517045.1 Pseudotsuga menziesii
TATATATATATATATATATATATATCCTGTTGATCTGATTTTGATGGTATAAATCTGAAGTATACAACACAGTGCATGAGGATTGATACGTAAGTGTTCAATTTTGTGAAAAGAAACCATCCAAAGTCTTGTTTGGATTCTTCTATGCTGTTAACTACAAGTATAAAGTCCTGATACTATTTTGCAAACATATTGTGCCATCTTCAGTTGTTTGTATAAGAATTGATGTACTGTGATGAAGAATGCAGTGACAGGTATACAGTATGTATATGTAGTGTATAAACAGTGATATGATGTTGACAATGATGATGTATGATGGACAGAGGTCTGTACTAAATGGTTGACTGTAGAGTGATGACATGAGTTGTTCCTTGAACACCATAATGCGTACCTCATGATGTTCCAGACCTTCTTGGTAACATTGGAACCTTGAAGACATATACATGCCTTGATTCTCTATGATGATGATGATGCTTTGACGATTAGTACTGCAGCAGTACAATGCAAAGCTGATGCCCAGCCAAAGATTGTGAAGACCTGAGAAGACCTTGAGAGTAGACTTTGTTGAAGTGATAAGTGATGCAGCAGTTACAACATCTTTATGTGACAGCTTGACAGTGACCTACATTGACTTGACAAGATAGTGACATCCATTCATATGATAGTGACAATAGTATGATATGATATGACAAATGATAGTGACAGGTTGATGACATTACTTACATAGTGAGACATGTGGATTGATAATGCTTCTTGAGCAGTGGTTAATGAGTAGAGATTGACCAGAGATTCATGAGCAGCAGTGAGCAGTGTTATAGCAGAATTGATGTGATGAGCGGAGAAGATGAGCAGCTTTGATGTGTCAGATATTTCTTGTGTGACACAAGGATACTGTATTGTAAGAGCAATTTTGTCTTGCTTTTGAGGTTATGATACCTCAAACCCTTCTTAGTAGGGTCTAAGAAAACCAGGCAGGGTCCTAGATGCAGAGTAGGTGCTCTATGTATCAGTAGGTGCTGATTTTACCTAACGGTTGTAGCCAAGCCAAAACTAATACAAAAAGATTACAAAATTATATGACGTTGTGTTCCTTTGTGTTATGGTTCTTGATGAGTTAAATGCTATGATATGTGAATGATGAAGTTTATGAAATGATTATGATATTGGTAGAATAATGAAATGATGAATTGGTAGTTAAGTGTGTCAGGTCAAAAAAAATTGAAAATTTCTTTACACTGATTCACCCCCCCTCTCAGTGTCTACAATTGGTATCAGAGCCGGCCTTCGTCACAAGCCTAGCAAGCTTGAAGGAGATCCTTAGACACAATGGAGGAAAAGAAAGAGCCATCAAGCAATGACGTGCCTGTACTTGATATTACAGATTATTTCAGTTGGAGGAGTAAAATGAAGGCTTATCTGAAGAAGTTTGGTGTTTGGGAAATTGTCATCAATCCACCCGCTCCATCAAACAAGAAAGGAAAATCAGCTGCACAGAAGGAAGCAAAGAAGGACAACACTACAGCCTTGAATTTCCTCATGGATGGACGTCCTAGCTCAGTGAAGGAAATTTTAGGAGAGTACACTTCGGCAAAAGACCTATGGTTCAAGCTGGAGAGTGAGTATCAGAAGGCAAGACCAGAACCCGAAAAGACAGATCATAAATCAGAAGACAAGCCCCCAGAAGAGATAAATCAAGAAGAAGATAAACAAGAAGAGGACTCTAGTAAAGGTATGGACTCTTGTGATTATAATGATAGCTTGTGTGATGAAATTGAGAAGGTTCTTGCAGAAGATGATGAAAGGCTATCAAATACTGCACATCAGATCCATCTCACGTTGCTAAATATTGATCTTAGAGCCAATTGGTTCCTAAACACAGTAAATCTGAACCAGAGTGATTTCACGAAGTTCAAAAAGGAAATCTTGGACTCCTTGAATGAATATCAGCAGAAGACCATGTCAATGAAAGTGTTGCTTCAAAATCTCAAAGAAAAGAACAAAGAGTTGCGAGATCAAATGAAAGACAAGGATGCTGAAGTTGAACAATTAAAGACTAAATTGATCAGTCAAAAGGAAGAATCAGAAAAGCCTGCTCAAGAGCTTGAAGAAACTAGAGAGGTCAATCATGATTTGAAGACTCAGCTAGAGGAAGCCAAGAGGACAGAAGAAATCTTGAAGAGTCAGCTAGAAGAAAAGGAGGATACAGTCCAGAAGCTGGAATTGGAGGTAGTTGGTCTCAGGAAGAAAGATAAGAAGAATGAAGCCTTGGTCAAACTCCAGGACAGTTCAATTGTCCTACATAAGATCTTAGATTGCCAAAGATCTCCACTCGACAAAAATGGTCTTGGTTACAAGAAGAACAAAGAAAAATATGAAGATGACACTTGGTCTCTGAAGACTCCAGAAGTAGGTCCATCAATGTCCAAAGCTGCTCCCCAGGCACCTGCACATGACAACAAGGATTTTGGAAGTTCAAAGATGAAACAAGGAGTTAGGTCTGTTCATCAAAGCAACTTCATAAAGGAAACAACTACAAGACCCAGGTATGAAAGTGGCTTCAATGGTTATTGTTATTTTTGTTCTAACTTTGGTCATAAGGCTATGGATTGTAGGTTGTATGGAAGAAGAAGGGCTGGAAGCCCCAATGAATCGGTTAGATGCTGGACATGCAATCAAGTCGGACATGTTGCTGCCACATGTCACACATTGAGATGCTACACCTGCAGTGGGTTTGGACACAAAGCCCATGAATGTGCCAGTCAAAGAAGTCAAGCAAGAAGGAGAACTCCATACACATCAGCAAGAAGATTTGAATATCAGAAGACAAATGTCTATAGTCAAGGACACTCTCAAGCATGGAGAAATGAAGTTGATCAAAGAAGTGTTGGAAGCTCCAACAACTCAATTAGATGTTGGTCATGCAACAATGTTGGTCACATTGCTGCACATTTTCGTATAATGAGGTGTTATAGCTGCAGTGGCCTTGGACGCAAAGCTCAAGATTTTTGGAGTACATGAAAACAATCCTCGAGAAGTTACCTAGACAACTCATCAAGGAAATCCAGTACAAATGAAGGAACAAATGCTCAAAGGATAGATGCAAAGAAGCAAGTATGGATGAGGAAGACAGAGCAGTTGCAGATAGGAGAAGCTGATCAGAGCAAGGAGGATGGCTGCCATACAGCAAGCCGCGAGTAAGGTCTCTTAAAGACCTTAACACACCTTGAGTTCATGAGGCTGGAGAATGAACTCAAAGGAGAAAGGATGGTTACTCCAGGTATACAGACAGGTCCTAGGATCTTGCATACTGATAGGGGGAGCAGTCAGCAGTGATCAGAGATCTCAGACTCAGGTATGTGGACACCCTTTGGAATTGATGCCAAAGGGGGAGAAATGAAGACAAAGGGAGAGATGCAGACAAAAGGGGAGCATGCTCATAGGGGGAGCATGAGTTGTTGTCATCAATGACAAAGGGGGAGCTTGTTGATGAAATTGTCATTGATGCCAACATGGAATGGACATGCAGTGGCCCCACAAGATGTCATTGATGCCACCACCTTGCTGAAGATGTTGAAGAAGTCCTACTGATGATGTTGAAGACCCTGGAGATGGTCTTGAAGCCTTGATGGATGTTGGAGAAGCCCTAGATGGGTGGAAGAAGCATTAATGACCCATTCTATGGTCATTCATGCTATGATAATGTCATAGGTCCCCGGGAGAAAGTCTGGAAAACCCACAAGTGATGTCTTGATGTATCTTGACCATAGAGGTCCCCGTGCAAGAATGGAAGAAGCCAAATGGAAGCCATAAGGTGTTGAAAAAGAGAAAGCAAAGTTATCTCTGAAGCATTGAACAAAAAATATTCTTGAGAAAAGAAGCTAAACATTGGTAAGCATCTCAACATTCTTGAAATTGAAGTAAGTTAAACATGGATTCATCTAAGAAAGCACATAGAATAATTACATGTTGACCCAGCTAGAAAGAAACCCTTAAAGCTCTTCAAAGGTTGGCTCCATTTAATCATCAAATGCTTATTTGGTATGTCGGCCCAATATATATTATGTCGGCTCAGAATTAAAATGTGAAGTCGGCCCCATTAAAAAAATTATAATTAAATACAAGTCGGCCCCCAAAATATGGTCGAAAATTCATATAAATAGGCCATCACGATTTCATTTTATATGTGTGAAATTTTAGTGGGATAGCTCTGATATTTTGTCTGAGGCAACCGCAGCTAGAATGAGGAGAATTTCAGGGGTTAGCAGCAGCAGCAGATCAGCTGAAGCAGCAGTCCGTTTTTTTTTTCAAGCTTTTTAAGGCTCACGGTGGTGGTTAAGGCTGCTACAGCAGCTCATAAAGTTAATTGAGGAAGGCCGAGGGTCACAATCTTGTGCAGTCCCGAAGTATGTGATAGAATATTTTGGTGGCTCGCTCTCTGAATCTCGGGTGACAGTGACTGAGGCTTAATCCTGAGGTTGAAGAAGAATTCTATGATAAATATTTATAGTTGATCATTAAAGGTAATCTACAGGTCATGATTCTGTCTTTATAGAAGAATGAATACAATCTGAAATTGTTGGGGTTCAAATGAAATGTGAGGGTTCTCTAGCTATTGACAAACTATAATAGTATTAGCCATAAAATCTGGTTATGGATGTTATATCTTGTTCAATCTCATGATTTTGGTATAGACATGAAGATCTGCTGTGAAGAGATACCACAGATTTAGCAAAGACCAAAACTGTTAATTACAGCCATGATCTACTAACCAGTCCTTCATGAAATTGTGAGTATAAAGAGCAGTTGTTTGGGAATACTAGACTGTAGAAATCTATGAAGTAACGAATAAGATGCATGGGAAAATATTTGATTGAGAAGACCTCTAGATGATTGGCATAACCAGCAAACAAACCCTGATGAAGATGGTGATGATGGAATTCGCTGGCAGCAGTGTTTTCTTCCTATTCGGAGCAGGAAGCTCAGGTTCTTTCTTTTGGGCAGCCACAGTGATCCTTGTCTTCTTTGATTTCAGCTTATGAGGAAGCCATAGTGTGATCAAGACTCCTTTTCTTTGATCCTTGGATATAACAACATTCTTCTCACTCACGGAGGTTTTTGTACACTCAGAATTTGTGTGAACAATCCCTAATTTTTTTTTATGCAGCTGAAGTCTGAATCCTTGAATCTATTTCCACAGTCCAGACTTGATATGAAGTATTCAAGAAAGCAATATTTTCTTTGTTTTGTTGTTGTTAAAACTCTCCAACATATTCAATAATTATGATAGAAGACAGAGCTCAGTTGCAAACAGTGACTTACAGAAGTCCTGAATTGAGTTTGGTGTTACTTCATGCTGATCTTAAGCCTGAGATAAACCGTGAAATGATGGCATTTCTAAGGTTGAGTTGATGCCAAATTTGATCAAGTGTTGAAGGCTCTTTCACACTACTCAGCAGCAACGTAGATCCAGGTCAGTATACAATGATGATGGTTTATAAACAATAAGAGGTAAGCTTTCTATACTCTACATGATGAATGTGCAAAATTGTGAAACAATGATGTGTACAAGCACAGTTTTTGCTTGAAGAAGGTATTCAAAGCCCTGTTGCAAAATTGAGGTATGATCATGCTCTCCTATACACTAAGATGATGATATGACATTGATACAATGAAAGTAATATGAATAAGTGATGTACAATGTTGTACAATCAAATGGGTGAATAGGAATATGAAGATGATGATGTATGATGGACAGAGGTCTGTACTAAATGGTTGACTGTAGAGTGATGACATGAGTTGTGCCTTGAACACCATAATGCGTACCTCATGATGTTCCAGACCTTCTTGGTAACATTGGAACCTTGAAGACATATACATGCCTTGATTCTCTATGATGATGATGATGCTTTGATGATTAGTACTGCAGTAGTACAATGCAAAGCTGATGCCCATTCAAGGATCATGAAGACTTGAGCAGACCTTGAGAGTATAATTTGTTGAAGTGATAGGTGATGCAGTAGTTACAACATCTTTATGTGACAGCTTGACAGTGACCTACATTGACTTGACAAGATAGTGACAACCATTCATATGATAGTGATAACAGTCTGATATGATATGACAAATGATAGTGACAGGTGATGAAATTACTTACACAATGAGAAATGTGGATTGATAAGGCTTCTTGAGCAGTGGTTAATGAGTAGATATTGACCAGAGATTCATGAGCAGCAGTGAGCAATGTTACAACAGAATTGATGTGATGAGCAGAGAAGATGAGCAGCTTTGATGTGTCAGATATTTCTTGTGTGACACAAGGATACTGTATTGTAAGAGCAATTTTGTCTTGCTTTTGAGTTTAGGATACCTCAAACCCTTCTTAGCAGGGTCTAAGAAAACCAGGCAGGGTCCTGGATGTAGACTAGGTGCTCTATGTATCAGTAGGTGCTGATTTTACCTAATGGTTGTAGCCGAGCCAAAACTAATACAAAAAGATTACAAAATTATATGACGTTGTGTTCTTTTGTGTTATGGTTCTTGATGAGTTAAATGCTATGATATGTGAATGATGAAGTTTATGAAATGATTATGAGATTGGTAGAATAATGAAATGATGAATTGGTAGTTAAGTGTGACAGGTCAAAAAAAATTGAAAATTGCTTTACACTGATTCACCCCCCCTCTCAGTGTCTACAAAAAAGGATTCTAGGTCATTAAAGTTGAGAGCTACTAAATATTGTTTGATAGAGCAGTAGCTGTTTTGGAAAGATCCAGGAGGTATTCTGCTTAGATGTTTGGACAAGCCAAAAATTGAGGAGGTAATATCAGAATCTCATGAAGGTGCTTGTGGGGGACATAAGTATTGGAAGGCAATTGCTTATAAAGTCTTGAGGTTTGGATATTATTGGCCTTCTTTATTCTCTGATGTATACCAATAGGTAAGGGCCTGTATCCCATGTCAAAATTTTGCTGGTAAGCAAAAGTTAGTGTCTTTACCTTTGAAGTCTATTGCAGTGAATGCTCCTTTTCAGAAGTGGGGCTTGGAATTTATAAGGGAGATAAATCCTTCTTCTTCAGGGCAACATAAATGGATTTTGACAGCTATAGATTTCTTCACTAAATGGGTAGAAGGTATCCCCACAAGAAATGCAACAGACAAGGTAATCATTGGTTTTATTCAAGAAAGTATTCTTAGCAGATTTGGATGTCCCAAGAATTTATTGATTGATAATGCTAAATATTTTAAATCCAAAGCTATGGTGACATTTTGTGAAAAGAATGGGATTGTTTTGAAACACTCAACACCTTTTTACCCTCAGGGAAATGGGTTAGCTGATTCAACCAATAAGATCATTATTCAGAGCATCAAGAGGTTGTTGAGTTAGAATAAACGGTCATGGGATTCAATGTTAAAATATGCACTGTGGGATGACATGATAACAATTAAAAGGCAATTGGAACTTCTCCTTTTCAATTGGTATATGGCACTGTTGTAGTGTTTCCTATTCAACTTGGTATTCCAATGATGAAATTTCTTCAAGACAGTCAAGAGGAGCCTAGTGACATTCAAAGGAGAATTTATGCACTAGTCGAATTACAGCAAGAGTGTGAATCAATAGAAGAAAAGGCTCTGTTGTACAGAAGGAAGATCAAAGAAAGGTTTGATAGAAATATTAAAGAGAACACCTTTTTTTAATGGAGATATGGTTTTGAGATGGGATGCTAGAAAGGAATAGAAAGGAAAACATGGTAAGTTTGATAATTTATGGTTTGGTCCTTTCATAGTGTCAAAGATTCTAGAGAATAATACTTTTTATTACAGACCTTGGATGGTGAAGAGTTGTCTAATCTAGTCAATGGACAATTTCTCAAAAATTTTTATAGTTTTTGAGGGAAAAAGATTTGATTTTCATTGTATATACCATTGTGTGAAGGTTTGAATAAAGACTCCATAGCCCAATGGATATTTTGCAGAAAAATAGACAGTTTTAGTTACAGCACAGAAGACACTGATTTATAGGTTCTTGAAGCCTCACAGGGAGGACTTCATCCCACAGTAGGAGCTAGATGTTATAGCTTGTTTTTGTTTTCTAGTTAGAATCATATGCTTATCATAAAACATGATTTTTCTTATTGCTTTAACATTTTTGAGCTTGGTGTTTTGCTAGTAGATTTTTGTTTATGATTGATTTTATAAGTTTTCTTTTTAATTTTGTAGATTTCATAGTTTTTTATGGGCTCATAGGATGTATGTATTTTTGAAAGGTTCTAAAGAAATATCATAAGGTCTTATTAAAAGCTATTTACCAAAGTTTAACATATTGTTTTGAGTTTTGGTTAAAAAATCATTAAACAGATATTCTTGTAGTGCAAGCACAAAAAATGTGAACAAGGGCGCTACAAGAAAATCGTGCTGTTTGAAAAAGTTATGATTTTTCTTGTGATTTCTAAAATTTGTGTATGAGAGGAGTTTTTCGCACCTGTCAAGGATATTGATACGTGTTTGGGCCATAATAATCATTGAGACAAGTGTTTTGAGATGAGGTAAAAATCATTTGTTTGAATTGCAGTTGTCCGGAGGTTAGAGGATACAGATCATTTAAACAACAATGATCATGCATGATGAGGGTAATTCATTATCAATTATGCATTTACTGAATGCATGAAAAATCACAGAAATCGTATTGAGACCTGGCAGTTCGTGGTTGAAGAATGAAGACAATTAGCCATTTAGGGTTTGCAGGGTAAGTGATTGGCGTGATCGTCGTAGTTGAAGACAGACTTATGAAAGATATTGGACACCTGGGAGGACAAGAAAGCATATTTTTAGCAACCAAATTCATTATTAAGACAGGTATGAAACAAATTGCTGACATGATCCATGAGTTCGGGCTTGCTTTGACGAAGGATTAGTCATTGGTGTAAACTAAAAATGCAAGTTTATGAACCCGATTTTTGCTCAATTGTTCATCTATTCTGTCAGTAGGGTTGAAATACTTATCAGTTTGTGAAGGAAAAATTCATATCAAGGGTTTAATTTTCCTAGTTTATGGTCGACTGTTAAAATAATAAATCTTCAAATAGTTTTAAATATTTGTTGAAGAAAACACAATTAAGGTCTATCACCAAGAATGAAGAGAAGTGGGAAAAAAAAAGGGATGAGCCTGTTAGAATAATCAACCCAGCTACCTTAGACATTAATTAATCCAATTTTTGTCTTATTTGCCTAGTTTCCATATTCCACCTCATGCAAGTTGTCCTCCACACATCCATAGTGGTCAAAATTGCTAAATTTGAGTCATGGAGTGCTTGGGAAACCTCTTGGAATCAAATCTGCTTTATTCCTGGCCTCCCTAGCGCATGTCTGCTTTTTCTGCTTTATTGCCTGCTTTTTCTGAGTTTTAAGGCAATTGAGAAAGTTTGACTAGGTGAAGTTAACTTGTTTTTTGTCCTCAACATCCTCCACTCTTTTCTCCTATGAAAAGCATGCATGAGTTGTCCTTCCACCACCTATTAGCTTTCCTAATTTATTTTTCCAATTCGTGAGCTCCTAGACAGATTTGGAAAGTGCTTTATGCACCTATGGGGGATTTGCTTAGATTTAGTAAGCCTGATTTTGACTAAATTTGAATAGCATCCTTATGCATTCGAATCTCTCATGTAATTATTTATTTTGGCAGCCTGTGACTTCACAGGGTTGGATATTGTACACTTATTCAATACAGATTAGTGTTCTGCTCCATTATTGAGTCTCCTTTGTGAGTAATTTACATGTGTAATTGGCAATTGTTGTGAGTGTAATTGTTCTAACACCTGGGTTCAATTTACACATGGTATTAGAGCCTTTGTAGATCAAATTCTCTCCTTCCAATTTGTTTTGCAGGTTCAACATCATTGACTGGGAGCATTCTGCTGACTGAAGGGACAATTTCTGAGCTATGGATCAATCTCAGAAGATCATCTTGACTCCATTTAACTTATTTGAATGGAAAGCAGAGATGGAGATACTGTTGAGAGAAAAATGCCTCTACAGAGTGACTATGGAAACAGAAGCAGAGCCCAATGCATCTGCAGAGAAGATTAAATGGCACAATAGGAGGGATGAGGCCTATGGTCTCCTGTGTCTGAGCATATCCAGAGACCTCCTTTTCCATCTTGTTGGATTGACATCACCGAATGAAGTATGGGAGAAGATTGTTGATCTTTTTGGTAAGACATATGAGATGAGGGGACATCAAATTGAAAATGAATTGATCTCCCTGAGTCCACATAGCTTTGAATCCTTGCAACTCTATTTTTCAAGTTCAAAGCACTTGTTTTGCAGCTAAAACAATGTGGGATCGAAAAGAAGGATGAGCAACTGGTTTTGGCCATACTCTCAAAGATTGGCCCTGACTATTCAGTGTTTGTTTTGACCTTCTATGCCACAAAGTTGACAGATCGATCCTGGAAAATGCCTAGCCTTGCAGATTTCATGGAATCTCTCACACAAGAACAAGATAAATTGGTGATGATGGGCACCATCAAACCATCCAAGGACCAAGCTCTAGTTGCTGGAGATTCGAGGGTGGATTCAAAAATCAAGAATAAATATAAAAAGCCACCTGAGAAAAAGAGAGACAAGAACAAGTCTCCAAAGGAGCCTCAAGGTTCCAAGAAGAACCCCCAGAAGAAGAAGAACAAAGGAGAAATGAGCAAGTGCGCATACTGCAGTAAGGGAAATCATTCTGAGAGCTCTTGAATGAAGAAGCAAATAGACATTCTGACCCAACTCCTGGAGAAGAATGGCATCTCCCTTCCAGACATCTCAAAGAAGAGGGAAAGAGGATCAAATTCAGAAGACAGAGAGAGAGTTCATGCATTGGTTGCTGGCACATCAAGCTCACCTAGTTTCATCATTGATTCTGGAGCTTCAAGACATATGGTTTCGACCAAGGAGGCATTCACCTCACTTGACATGTCGAAAGGTCCACCAATAGTACTGGGAGATGACTCTCTCACTAAAATTTTGGGCAAAGGGAGGATTGATCTTGATCATGGTAAGTTCAGCAATGTGTTGTATGTTCCAAATCTTGCCTCTAACCTCTTATTAGTGTATTAGATGACCCACACAAGGTCTCCAAAGAAGGTCATATTATCCCTTGATGAAGTTGAGATCACAGAGATCTCAAGTGGTAAATTCATTGCAAAAGGAGTTGAAAATCACACTTCGAAGGTATACATGTTCTCACACTTCCTACCCTACTCAAACCCCTCTGCTCTTCTGATTCTTGCTAATGAGGCAAGCAAGATTTGGCATGAAATATTTGGCCACATTAATTACAAGTATCTTTCTGATCTTAGTGAAAAAGAAATGGTCATAGGGTTACCAAAGATTAAGTTTTCCAAAGGAGTCTGTCAAGGTTGCATCCTAGGAAAACACCCAGAGCATAAATTTGAGAAAGCTAGTCATGAGAGAACCTCTGCACCTCTTGAGTTGATCCATAGTGATGTTGCTGGACCATTTCCTCATATGTAAATGATGCAGGCCAAATATGCATTGACATTCATAGATGACTTTTCCAGGTATTGCTGGGTTTACTTCCTGAAACACAAGTCTGAAGTTTTTGGCATCTTTAAAGTCTTTAAGGCTTTGGTTGAAAACCAGTCTGGGAGGAAACTCAAGGTCCTCAGATCTGACAATGGTGGTGATTATGTCAAGTTTGAGTTCATTCAATATTGTGCAGATGTAGGTATTCAAATGCAGCATTCTATCTCTTACACACCACAGCGGAATGGTGTTGCTGAGAGCAAGAACAGATCACTGAAAGAGATGGCAACCTGCATGCTGGAGGCTAAGACTTTGCCACCAAAGTTTTGGGACGAATATATAAACTATGAAGCCTATATATAGAATAGGGTGCCTCATAAATAGCTTGATGGTATGACTCCTTTCGAATCATGGAGTGGGCACAAGCCAGATGTGACCCATTTCAGAATTTTTGGCTCAAGGGCTTGGGCTAGAATTCCAACAGAAAAGAGGAAGGCTTTGCAGCCCCAAAACCAAGAGTGTCTATTTGTTGGGTACTCTAAAGATTCAAAATGGTACAAGCTGATCAATTTGAGCACAAACAAAGCCTTCATTGAAATGTGTGTTCAGTTTCAAGAAGAGCCCCTAGTAGCAGTGGAAGTTGGAGAATCCTCTTCACCACCAGAACCTCTGAATGTAAGTGAAGAGATAGTTGAACATGCTGATTCTGATATGTCTGATAATTATGATTTAACTATAGATCCTAACAGTCCTACAAGACCAAAATGGGCAGCCAAGACCATTCATGCAGCTGGAGAGCTAGCTGGAAATCCTAATGATCTTAGGAGGACCAGATCTCAATTTGAGAGTGCTCTGTGCATGAAAGATCCTATGCTTCCAGAGAAATGCTATCTGATGGTTGAATCATACCCATAGACATATGAAGATGCAACAAATGACCCAAGATGGAAAACAACCATGGAAGAAGAGTTCAACTCACTCCAGAAGAGCAACACTTGGGAGCTGGTTGATCTTCCCCCAGGGAGGAAGCTAGTTCAGTGTAAGTGGGTGTACAAAACCAAATTTGCTGCTGATGGTTCACCTTTGAATTACAAGGCTATATTTGTAGCCATGGTCTACTCATAGGTACATGGCATAGAATACAATGAGACCTTTGCACCAGTGGCAAAGATGGACTCCATCAGGCTAGCCTTAGCCATTGCAGCTTCAAAGCAGTGGGAGGTACACCACATGGATGTGAAGTGTGCTTTCCTGAATGGAGATCTCACTGAATATATTTACATGCAGCAGCCTCAAGGATTTGCTACTAACCCATCTCTTGTGTGCAGGATAAAGAAGTCATTGTATGGGCTTAAGCAAGCCCCCAGGGCTTGGTATGCCAAGATTGATAGCTTTCTGCTATCACTAAATTTTTTTCGATGCAGGTCAGATCCAAATGTCTATTTGAAACTGATTCATGGTTCATTAATGATCATTGTTTTGTATTTTGATGACCTTCTCATTACAGGAATCTCAAAGGATGAAATTGTCTCCTTGAAGGATGTAATGAACCATGCCTTCTCAATGACAGATTTGGGCTTATTGAGCCAATTCTTGGGGCTCGAGATTGCTCAAACCAAAGAAGGAATCAAAGTACATCAGTACAAGTATGCCTTGGATTTGCTGAACAAATTCAATATGAACGATTGCAAGCCAAAGCAAGACTCCCTTCCTTTCAGGAGTTAAGCTTGAAGAAGCTGATTCTTCACCTATGGTAAACAATACACTGTATAGGCAATTGATTGGATGTTTGTTGCATCTTACACATACTAGACCTGATATTTCTTATGTAGTAAGTGTGGCTTCAAGATACATGGATCAGCCTCATGAGATCCATTAGAGAGCAGCCAAAAGGATCCTTAACTTTGTTCAGGGAACAAGGACTCATGGGATCTCCTACAAAGCTAAATCTGATCTTGATTTGATTGGATTTACTGACAATGATTGGGCAGGTGATAGCACAGATCAAAATTCAACATCAGGATATGTATTCATGCTTGCAGAAGTGCTAATCAGCTGGTCAAGCAAGAAACAGAGTGCCATTGCACTCTCATCTACAGAAGCAAAGTACAGAGGAGTTGTAAATGCAACAACTCAATGTTTATGGTTGCAGGGGTTACTTGGAGAGTGTGGTTTTGAATCAAAATAATAAACTAGTATCTATTGTGATAATCAGAGTACCATTCAAATCTGCAATGATCCAGTTCAGAAGCATAGAAACAAACACATTGAGATCCATATGCACTACATCAGACAGCTCGTGCATGATGGCACCATTCACCTACTCTTCTGTTCATCTTCAGAACAAGTAGCAGATATATTCACTAATTTTTTTTGTGAGAAGACATTCAGCAATCTCAAATCACTACTGGGGATTGCTGATCATGCTGTGAAGCATGAGTGATGACAATATTTCTGAATTTTGTTTTACTGTCCATGTTTAAGGGAGGATTTTTCCCACTGGGTTTTTGCCTCTTTCCTTGGTTAAATGGACATGCAGTATGTAAAGGGTGACTA
>LPNX010453392.1:14225-63696 GCA_001517045.1 Pseudotsuga menziesii
GTACGCCTGCTTTTGACTAAATTCGAATAGCATCCTTATGCATTCGAATCTCTCATGTAATTATTTATTGTGACAGCCTATCACTTCATAGGGTTGGATATTGTACACTTATTCAATACAGATTAGTGTTCTGCTCCATTATTCAGTCTCCTTTGTGAGTAATTTGCATGTGTAATTGGAAATTGTTGTGAGTGTAATTGTTCTAACACCTGGGTTCAATTTCCACAGAGCCTTCAGACATGTCTTGGGATCAAAATTTCCCTAACTATGCAAGGTTATTTTCAGAAGTAGGTTGGTTGAATTATTTTGAGAAAATTGATGGCCATCATACAGAGGTTTCATACAAATTTGCTCAGGGATTAGAAAAAGACATAGTCACCTTTGATACCCTAAAAATTGAGCTGACTAGAGAGTTAATATCAGAGGCTACAAGAATTCCTGATGAAGGTGAGTATTGGTTCAAGAAGGTGCCTTTTGTTTTTAATTTAGAGAATTACCTATTGCCAAATGTTGTTGAGATTGGGGTAAAGGAGTACATATACATAAGTTCAAACCAGAGTGGAGAGAGCCAACCAAGATCCTGAAAAGCTATGTAAGTTGTGAAGGAAGATATGCCTTTGTGTTTAAATATCATTTCAGGTTTCTGCAGCATTTAAATCATGAATCAAAGATGAACCTCCCTTTCTTTTTCCTTAAGAGTTTGCAGAAGATGTCTAACAGAGTAAGGGAGCACCAGGATCATACTGAGCGATCCATATTTCATCATGGTCTGATAAAATTAATCATAAGTACAGTGCTCCAAAAGAAAGGAAATATCTGGGATTATTTTTTATTCTGGTCTGGGTTTCAAAGTGAGAAAGAGGACCAATCAAAGAAAATACAGGTGAACAAAGCACAAAACTTAGTCAAAAAATTGAAGAAAGAGGTCATAGTCAAAGTAGTAGAAGATAGTGTACAAGAAAGGTCTATGACACAAAGGGTTGAAAGCCTGAAAGTGAACAACAAAATAAAACTAATGAAGATGAAAGGAAAGCTAATGAAGACGAACCATCAAAAGTTCAAAATCAGGATTTAGACCATGTAGAAAATACCCTAAATGAAGAGGTAAACCAAGGAGTAGATCAAGGCTTGTTAGAACAAGAATAGGTCCATACAGGAGTACATTCAGAAAGAAAGGAAAGTCCATTGATTGATAAAGCTAGGGTTAACAATGCACAGAGTTCACAAGAGTAGTCTGAAGAAAATTTGGTTTCACAAGGAGTCAGAGTAAAGGTGGTTCAGCTTGCAGCCATTAAGCACGAAGGAAAAAATTTGAGCATGTTGGGAGAGATAGGAGTAGGCTAGAGACCTAAGACCAGACCTAAGAAGAAATTGAGATTGAACATGAAAACGATGTTAAAACCTAAGTTATCTTAGGAGAAAATCACAGTAATAGAATACTCTTCTTCCCAAGAAGAGTTAGAAGAGGATGGAAGCTTGAATGAAAAATAGGTTAAAGGTAAGAGACAGGTTCCTTTGAAGGTTAATTCATCCTCAATAGAGACTAAAATCTCAAAGCTGTTAAAAGAGGTTCGAAGAAAAGTAAATTTTAGCCATCATCAGGATGATTTGATGAAGCAACAGTCAGTGATGACAAGTTTATGTGCAGATGAAGAAAACATTGCAGAACCATCAACTCAATGCAGTTTTGAAGGTAATGAATCTCCAGGGCTTTTTGTAACTATGACAGAGCAAGAGCAAGAGAATGATGAGGAGATATTTAAGAGATTGAAGATTCCTTGGATGCCAGAAGGACTATCTTCAGCTTCAGAAGGAAAATGTATTGATTCTGAGAATGAGAATCTATAAAGAAGCATCAAACAATATAGGTATCAGATAGAATTCTTGCATGAAACAAATGAAGGATTAGTAGTAGCCAACATAAGATTAAGAGAGGATTTATAAGAGGTTAATAGTCATTACCAAGAGTTGATTGCAGTCTCCAAGGAAGCATTGAAGAGGAAAAGGAAGACACAAAGTCTGTGTGTAGAGTTGAAGCAGACTGTTCAAGAAATAACTCAACAAAATAAGGAATTATAAAAAAGAGTCGAAGACCTAGAAGCTGAGCAACAGAGAACCAGGAGGAAGACTCAAGCTTTGGAAGGGATAGCCCTTTTGGCAAAGTCTGCTAAAGATTTGTAAAATGCTTTGAGTGATAGGTGTTGTTAGTTAATTTTTGTAAAGAAATTAGTTTAGTCTGACCTAAAAGGTATTTATTGAATTAGATAACTATTTTTGATGTAACTAAGATAAAAGTAGGACTGTAGAATGAAGGAGGGTTTGGAATTTTGTACAAGGGGAGGCTATAAAGCTACTGTATACAGAGCTAATTTCAAAAACTCTTATGTACTTTGGATTACTGATTATGTTATATATGCAATCTATAAGACCATTTTATCCTAGTTGATGGTTTCATTTCTGATTGGTGTGATCACTCAGTTTATAAATTCATTTATTGTTTAAGGTTATTTGTCATGGAATTCTTATGAACTGTGGATGAAACTCAGTACTGTTCTTATGCTGTTATGGTTTATGTTTCATATATTATACATCTCAGTCTTATATTGTTGCATAATTTAGTATTTGTGTTAGCCTTATGAGTTTTTACCCTCTTGTTTGCAAACTGCAAAACCAAAAACCTAAAAACATGTTTTACGTAGTTTTATTTTATGAGATTGTGTTGGCTTGTTCTTTAGTAGTCTGAGAACAATTTATAGCACTAACAACTTCATTTAGAAATGTTTTAAGTCTAGTGGCAGTAGAATATTTGCATTTTGAACAATTAGATGTAAAAACAACCTTTCTCCATGGGGATTTGGAGGAAGATATTTATATGTAGCAGCCATAAGGGTATGAGGTCAAAGGGAAGGAGAATTTGGTTTATAGGTCGAAGAAGAGCCTGTATGGCCTGGAGCAAGCTCCAAGGAAGTGGTATTTAAAATTTGTTAAGTTTATGACAAAACAAGGTTATGATAGATTCCATTTTGACCATTGTGTTTATTTCAAGAGGCTAGATAACAGAAGATATATTATCTTGCTATTGTATGTGGATGACATGCTTGTTGCAGGCTCTAACATGCATGATATAAATGTGCTTAAAATAAAACTAGATAAATCATTTGCGATGAAGGATTTGGGTGCTGTAAAGCAAATCCTTGGTATGAGAATAACAAGAGACATGAAAAATCGCAAATTGACGTTGTCTCAAGGTGAGTACATAGAAAAGGTATTGCACAAGTTTAAAATGAGGAATGAAAAACCAGTTAGTACACCTTTAGCTATCCATTTCAAACTAATTAAGGAGATTTTTCCAGCGACACAGGAAGAGATAGATTACATGTCCAGGATTCCCTATTCATTAGCGGTTGGAAGATTGATGTATTCCATGGTGTGCAAAAGACTAGATATTGCACATGCAGTTGGATTTATGAGTAGGTATATGAATAATATAGGTAAATAGCATTGGAAATAAGTACAATGGATTCTCAGGTATTTGAGAGGTACCACTTCTCATGCATTATGTTTTGGAGGATCAGACACTGTTCTACATGGATATGTTGATGCATATATGGCTGGTGATAAAGACAGTAGGAGGAGCACCAAAAGGTATGTGTTTACTGTGGGTGGAACAACAGTAAATTGGATTTCAAAAATGAAACAGGTTGTTACACTTTAAACAACAGAAGCAGAGTATGTTGTTGCTACAGAGGCTAGTAAGGATATGATTTGGTTGTAGAGATTCATGGAGGAATTGGGTAAGAAACATGAGAATAACAAGATGTACAGTAACAACTAGAGTTCCATTCATCTTGAAAAGAACTCAGCCTTTCATTTGAAGACTAAACATATACATCTCAGGTACCACTTCATAAGATTTGTTCTAGATGAAGAACTTTTAAAACTGGAAAAGATACATACTAGCCAGAATACAACAGACATGTTGATAAAGGGATCGACAACCAGAGAGAAACTGAGTTCTTGCTCAGTTTCTATTGGCCTTTAAGCATGAAGGTGAAAATAAGAAATTAGCCAAGTCTAAGGTCCATATCATAGTCCAGCAAGTGAAGCAGCAGTGGATTTGTTGTGATCAGTATTCAAGTTGGAGATTGTTGGTTGTGGAGCCCGATCTTCCAGATTCAGATATATTATTCACTCATGTTTGTACCCTAGGTTTACTGTACACTTGTTCCCCAAATTTGGGATGTTATTCAGTTGAAGCCCCCAAGATTTTTTTTTGGGATGTTTGTTGGCCAACAATTTTGCAGACCCATGGTATTGGGTTAACTGTAGTATTTTTCCCATGGTATTTCCCCTATAAAAGAAAAACATTGTAATATGACTATGGATGGTTGTTGGCCCAGGAAAGGGGCACAAAAAGGAAGTTCACGCACAAAACCAAGGGAAATGCGCCATGCACGTGATAGAAGCAAAGGAAGATCGCAAAGGATGAAATGGGACTGCCAAGGCAGAACAGAGAGGTGCACGACAAAGGAAAGGCAAGCACGGAATCACATACAGGGAAAACATCTAGAAAGTGACAGGGTGGTCGTGGGTGCAGAAGCCGACTTAAGTTGGTGGATGCCACAGGAGTGAAAGCATGCTATAATTAAGGTCGTCAATACCTCATGTCGAGTCATGATCACCACAGCTATAGCCTAGGGGGGTGGTTGATGGTGACAGTTAATAGACTACTTGTAAGAAGTCGACCCAGTGTGGTCATGTAAAATGTTATAAATATGAGAGATTTAATAGTTAGAGGGCTAATTTTTGTTAGTCATAATTACAAAATAGGTTTGATAGATAAGAGCTGTATACAGTTGCAGAGAACAGATCTAAGAGAAAGGTAATTAGGAATTTGAAGGAAGCAATGAGAATAGGGCAATGAGGAAGCTCTGCTAGGGCGGTGCAGATGCTAGGAAGGTTGATCTAGGCTATGTGCAGATCCATAGGTAGTAGCAGTATATTAAGAGAAATAAGATAGAGAGCATGAGAACTACGAGTATGAACTTAAAGACATATCCAAAGATCAGTCTGCATCTCACAGACTGCAAGGTGCTATATCCTTTCTCATGCCAGATGAAGAGCACCTTGGTGGTTTTCCCCAGATGGGTTTCCATGTTATTGCTTCTGTTCAAATGAATGATTGATGTGGTGAATGTTTATGTGATTGATTAATAGTTTCTTTCCGTAAAATGTTAAATGTGGTTTAGTTTTTGTTAGTTTCTTGCAATTGGTAAATGGATGAATAGAATGCCTTGCTGAATTGAAATTGTATAATTGTATATCATTCTGTATGATTCTTGTTATGAATTCTGACTTAAGTCATTGAGTTGATTGATGTGAATCGGCTGCACCATACGAGTTGCACCCACTACGAGGGGGAAAGGAAAGTCAAGTCACACACGATGACATATAGTTGTGCTCATTTGCGCAGAACCAACTCCTCTGTCCAGCCACTCTGCTGCCTTCATTGAGCTCCTTGGTTGTGAGCCAAGGGACTATACTTCCCCGACAATTGCGGAAACATGGTTCCGGCGGTTTCCCATATATGAGATATCTCGGGTGAGATTGTGCCTGCTTTGCAAGTGTTGCCGATGGGGCTTTCTCTATCGGGCCGGTATCTTGGGTAGTTGTTGGATCGACGGGTTGTGCAGAACCTGGGTCACGTAAGTGGGGAAAAGTGGCCAACAAATGGTTCTGTTTCCAGGACCCTTTTGATTAAATCGGGGAGATTTTATGGCATCCATTGAAGGAGGAGATAGAAGATCGGCTAGATGCTAAAATGATGATGTTCACGCGAGAAGAAGCCGACGAAAGACAGACGAATGCAAGAAAATGGATAGGGGAACTGTCATAGTGAATGAGGCACACATTTTGTGGAGTGGATAGGTTGTGTAAAATCTAGAAGTAATATCATGGAAGGTAGTAAGAAGAGATGTTCCCAAGAAGTTTTGAAGATGAGTTAGGTACTGGATTCTTGAGAAGTGGAAGGAGGTTTCGGTCAGGAAAAAGGAGAAAGGTAATAGGAGGAAGGAGGGCCTACAGCTTGTCGAGGGAGGGTGAATATGGATGTGAGTCATACCTAGATGAAGGATCCTACGATGAAGAGGAGGAGTATAGCTCGGTTTCTGAGAGAGTAGAATCGGGAGGGTCTGTAGAATCGCCAAGAATAGGACGTGACTACATTATTCTAGAGAGATCACCCAAGGAAAGACCTAGAAGTCCATCAGCTGAATCCCATGTGAATACTAGCAGTCCTAGTGTTGGGACTATTGAGCAAGAAATCCCATCAGCGATCCCCGTAAATCCTGTAAACTTAGGAGGTCTAGTGAACAATCCCAGCACCACCCTAATGGTGGGGTAGATGTTAGATTACCCACCTTTAATGGGAGTGGAACAAAAGACCCAGAAAAACATTGGTTTCTTTGTGAAGCTATCTGGATGGTATGCTTAGTACATAATGCTGATATAAAGAAGGCATAGATGATCATGACTCTAAGGGGTTGTGCCCTAGATTGGTTCATGAAATTTTGTGCCGCACCAGTAGGAATCCTGTAGAAGACTCTTGAGGAGATTCAGCGGGAAATGATTTCGGAGTTCTGAAAGCCCCATTCAGAGTCCCAATGTATTACCTAAATCAAGGAAATTAGGCAGGATCTACCAGAAACGGTATGGGACTTCGACTAGCAGTTCAAAACACTGATGGCCAAGGTCAGTTTCCAGATGTCGGATGTACAACATAAAGAGTGGTTTATTGCTGCGCTACTACCACATATAAGAGGTCCGCTCATGCAATAGAATATCGCAACACAGACAGATCCATTAGAGTTAGCAATGAAGCTAGAGGCTTCGCCCATAGGGGACAGTGCCACAAGAATGATATAGATTCAATCTCAGTTGGCTAATCTGACTATCCAACTCCAAGATATGAAAAGGGGAAAAGAGGCACAGGAATACCTTTGGTGTACCCAATGCCGGACCAACAGACATACCAAAGATGAATTCCTTGCATATATGAACTACATCTCCTCCGGTGGACCAAGCCCATTGAATAGCCAAGGATTACCTTGGTGTAATATCTGCTAAACAAGAGGACACCAGGACACCGATTACTTGTTTATGCACAATACGATATGTACACCAATCGATCTATATTGTAAATCCGTAGGCCCTGATGAAAAGGATTGTAGGTCCTACCAACTCATGAGGGAGAGAACGGTAGATGCATATTTGATGAATATGAAAGAGCAAGTAAAGATTGAACAGACTCCACCTCAGTTCCAGGCTCCTCTCTAGTTTCAGGCTCCACCACAATTCCCACCTCCGCAGCAGTTTCAGATGGCACCCCAGTTTCAGAATACGGCCCCGTATAACTTGTACCAACAATAGTACCAGCAACCACAATACCTATTACAACCACCTCAAAGGTGGGGTGGCAATTTCAGGGGCTAAGGAGGAGGAGGAATTGGTCGGGGAAGAGGGCCAGTTGTATGCTACAATTGTGGAGTATCGAGGAATTATGATAGGGATTTACCAAAACCTGCAAGGACTTGCTCATACTGCAGACAAGATCACAATGTGTAGCAATGCCCACAACTCATTGCTCGATGGCAAGCCCGGACGACCAGCCGACCCAGTACCAAAACCTGCACCAAATCTTGCACCGAATGCTCCCAATCCGAATGCCAATATCAATATATAGATGATAGTCACCGAACCACAAGAACCAAATGTGGCAGTGGTCACGAGGGGAGGTGCAAACCAAACCATGCAGACAGACCTTGTGACACACGCGCAACCCTAGGTGCGACCTGCCACAAAGAAGAAAGTGCCAATTAACATTCAAGAACAAAAGCGCATATTCATGGATGTGTGTCCAGAGTTCATTGGCACAGAACAGACATCTACCTCAAGCCAAGTGAAAGATATGCCTGAAAGATTCCATAATATATTTGAACAACGAAGTACGTACAAAACTGCAGATACGGTTAGTAAACTTAAACCTTTCTTGTCAAGTTGTTTAGTGCTAATCAAGGATAAGGATGCGATTGCAGAATTGGAAGCACTCATAGAAACACTTCTAGAGGGAGACCCTCCGCCAAAGAAGGTTAATAGCATCCATACCAAGCTCAAGACAAGACAGGAACTCAGGATGACCGTGCAAATTGGTGATTATGATATGGACTATATCAACCTCGACCTAGGATCCGATGTCAACATTTTAACACACAAAACATGGGAAATAATGGGCAAGCCACCCTTGGAATGGTCCCCCATTCAATTAATGCTTGCAAATCAAGCAAAGGTCATCCCTGTTAGCAGGCTGGCTCAAGTTCAAGTGGATATTGAAGGATTACGCACTTTTGCGGACTTCTAGGTCATAGACATAGTAGACGATACCACCCTGTAAGCTGCATAGCTTGGGATTGATTGGGAAATGGAAATCCAAATGATCATAAATTTCAAAAGAAGGATCATTAGAGGAATTTTGGGGTCTAAAATGGGCCTCCTAAGGAAAATAATAAAATAATAGTTAAAATAATAAAATAATGGTTAAAATAATAAAATAATATTAATTAATTTTGGAGGAAGAAAGAAAAAAACTACTTTTTGTGTTCGTATTTTGGACATATCTCCCTGTGTTTTTACTCAAATTTCGATCGGGAGAGCTCGTTGGATGCGGAATTTGATTCCGCATCCAACAAGCTCTCCCAATCGAAATTTGAGTAAAAACACAATGAGATATGTCGAAAATACGAACAAAAAAAGTAGTTTTTTTTAATGCCAAATATGCCAATTCAACCATTATGGTTGACTTATTTTATTGAAATTCTATTGGTTCTTGAATTTCAACTGACAAAAACTTATTTTGGCACGTTTTCTTATAAGGCCCATTTTAGACCCCAAATTTCCTCTAATGCCTATCAGTTGAAGATGATGAGATGCTGCACCCCTTGACCCACTAGAAGGACCGAGGTATGTTGAATTGGTATTCAATGAAGGGCATGGTGATCATCTTGACACCATCTACAATATAACCACCCTTCAGGAAGACAATATTAATCCTACTACAGATGGTAACCTAAGTTGTAAATGTGAGAGTTCATGTACATTAGACTTAGGAGAGGCATTGGAGAAGTGGCAGAACCGATTACATGAAGTCTCACTGAGAAAATGTGCCAGGATAACTAAGTCTGTCAGACGAGTAGGAACTCAGTTGTGACCACTACCCACATATGAAGGACTGCCTAACTTGGCAACGTTCTTGACTGAATTTGAAGAACTGGTAACAGAGCCACGATGACTGTCTACACTAGACTTTGCATTAAAAGTTATGCCCACACATTGGTGGGGTACGTATAAGAGTACCATAACTGAATTGCCATGTAACGTCCCTGACCCTTCAACCGATGAAGAGGATGCTACGACGGCGTTAACCATCCCGGCTAAGAGCCCCATGAACATGTACACTCATAAAATGGTGAAAAGCTGAAACTGAATGCTTTGAACTAAAACATGCATACATGATTATTTATCATACACAACGGAAGCAACATACATTCATACAAGCATTCAACATGTTCATCATGATCATTAACAGTAAATAGGATTGCAGAAGTAAAATAGCAAGATTACTTATCTTTATAAAGAAATCGTTCCGCAACCAGCTATGTCGCTGCAGCGTTCCACCCAACCATAGGCTAGCACGCTCCTAAATCTCTCAGCAATGATGCCACCCTCGAGCCGGGCATGAATCCCCAAGGAATAAGGAACTAACAGGCTTACACATAGCCAAAGGTAACAACACCACAAGGGTACACAGTTCAGCCAAGCCAACACGATTGGGTTTATCAGGTGAACATCAGATCAACGAAGCCAACAGAGTTGGGTTTATCAAGCCATCCAGGAGCTAGGAAAGGCTAATGCTAAGCTGGTGAGCTCACTGAAGAGCTGCAGACACCAAAACCTGAACCAGCCTAGATTCTAGAACACCCACACACACCCAACACAAGGAAGTCAGTCCCTTCTCTGCAACGAAGTCCCTCAGACCATGATCTTCCCTCTAGTGCTCTTCAGGGGTTGTGGAGAATAAATCCAGCTCAATAGCTCTGTCCGTGTGGTTCTCAACCCACCAGGTTTATAAAGCACCTCAGGCCCTCATTCACCAACCCAAAATAGTCCGGGGACAAATCCGCTGCATGCAGGTAGCCAAACAGCTATTCAAGCGTTTACAGGGAAAAACACAGTCAAGCCATCGTGGCAAACAACAGTTAACACACTCACATGAACCCACAACAAACCAATCTTCAATACCATCACTGTGAGACTTACACAGACCGAAAAATGGTCAAAAGTCACGGCCAACATCGACATCTCAGCGTGGATTCACAGGAAGAATCACCCCGATCTTCTACCAATGCCGCATTGTAGGTAACTCAGTCAACAATGCGTGGGGAAAACTACTCCCATCAGTCAGTGGGAAAAATCCCAATAATTTTCCGCTGCGATCCGCTATGATGGGTGAAAACAATACACATTCCAATGCGTGGAGGCTTAATTTGGTTCTCTGTGTGGATGGAAAGAACAAAACTACAGACCGACAATTAACGCTGGAGAGAGGAGGCCAACCCCAACACAATGGATGATAAAACATTTTATCCTCATCCTGCATGAGGAAGACGAACAACCATGATTTGAGGGAGTGGGAAGAACGGTCCCTATGTCATGGAGAGGAGAGAAAGCATGGGTGTGGTAGTGGTCTTCATGCCAGCCAATCGCTACCTCAACTAACAAAAATGAAATAACCAAGGGAGGTGGTGACACATAGTTTTTCCCCGTGACTCAATGTTTCACATCCCTCTTTCCTTATCCTTTGGAATCATGCCCCTTCTCAATTTAGTTGCTGCGAACATAGCTGGTTGGGTTATTTAATTAAAATCCATGTTTACATGATGCCACAATTAAATATATGCCACATGTCCTGATATACCATCGATGACCATTCCTAATCAGAAACACAACATAACCAAATCCATGGTGGGGCCTTGGCCTTTAACTCTGCACCAAGATTATTTACAACATATGTATCCTATGTACTTTAATGCAAGCGGGGTTAAAACTGGGGTATTACAGGCCACAATGTAGAAGGGTGCTAGAAGTAAGGTTTGGAGAAGAAATTACAATTGTAACCCAAAGATATATAGGGTTATCCAATCTTGTCGAACACTTGGAACAATGTTCCACAACATTCTCGAACTACCCTCACCAGGAATGGGTTCATCATTTCATCCATACTCTTGAGATGACACCACGAGGCTGGTATGCATCTATGGAGCTGCACCAAGAGAAAAGGGAATGGGAAGAAGTTGCACATAAATTCACTTACACATTCCAGTTTGTGGATGAACAACCTAAAGTTGATATTGCACTGAAAACTATTAAGAAAAAAATATTTGTTGAGATCCCACTGGAGATTGTGTATTCTCAAACTTGTGCTACGCATTCCCACCAATGTTGTGAGCCACCAATGCTATGAGACGGTCCAACATTGGATGACGTGTTGTAATCTCTCTGGGGACCCGGACGATGATTCGACCAACATCAATATTCTAGAATTGGAAGGATCACGCGAGGTAGAAGGAAGTGACATTTCTAGTGAACAGTTCATTAAGCCGCTAGATATTAAAAAGGTTAACATTGTATCGAAGGACAATCTGAAACTTGCCAACATTGGGGACTATTGGGATGAAGAAGTAGTAACCAAAATCACCGATCTATTACATGAATTTTAGGACCTATTCCCAACAAATTTTAGGGAGATGTAGGGAATAGTAGGAGATTTGGGTGAAATGAAAATTCCACTCAAACCCGATGCAAGGCCAGTGAAACGACAACCATACAGATTAAACCCACGTTATAAGGAGAAAGTGAGAGCAGAACTAGATCACATGTTGGAGGCAGGAATTATTGAACCAGTTGAAGAATCGGAATGGATAAGCCCCATAGTCATCCAGGACAAAAAGGCGATAGGTGTAGTCAGAATCTATGTCGACCTGAGAAAACTAAATGATTCCTACTTGCATGATCCATTTCCTACACCCTTCATAAATGAGGTTTTGGAAAGCATTGGTGGACATGAAATTTACTCATTCACAGACAGGTTCTCAGGATACCATCAGGTCCAAATTGTGTAAGAAGATCGACACAAGACAACCTTTGTAACAGAATGGGGATGCTACCAATACACGGTAATTCCCTTTGGCCTTAAAAATGCCCCTCCTATTTTTTCTAGAATAGTAGTATCTGCTTTCAAAGATTTCATTCATAATTTTCTAGAAGTATACTTTGATGACTAAACGGTCTTTGGTCTGGTAAGAGACCATATTGAAAATTTGCGCATGATGCTAGAGAGGTGTCACCAATACCAAATTGCACTGAACTTGAGGAAATGTATATTCTGTGCACCATTCGGTGTGCTGCTGGGCCATGTAGTATGTCGTGATGGGATCCTGGTTGACCCCGCGAAGGTAGCAATTATCCTGGACTTGCCTCCCCCACATTAGTCATGCAACTCAGGTCTACATTGGGACACAATGGGTATTATAGAAAATTCATAAGAGGGTATGCAGAGATAACTGCCCTAATGGAGAAGTTGTTAAAAGAAGACACCAAGTTCGAATGGAATGAAAATTGTCAGGAGATTCTGGATAAACTAAAGGGTAAAATGGCTACTGCACCAATATTAATATTTCCAAGTTGGAAAAAAGAATTCCATGTACATGTTGATGCCTCATCAATTGCGCTTGGCATAGTGTTAACCCAACCAGGAGATGGCACAATTGACCACCCGATCGCATTTGCCAGTAGGAAACTATCAACGAAAGAGAAAAATTATACCACAACTGAAAGAGAAGGGCTTGAAATGGTCTATGCACTACAAAAATTCAGACATTATCTATTGGGTGGAAACTTCAAAATGTTCACGGATTATTTTGCGCTAAAATACCTGGTCAATAAGCTAGTGTTGGGGGGGAGGGAATTTGCTAGTGGCTCCTCCTATTTCAAGAATTTGACTTTGAATTCATTGTGAAGCCAGGACGAATAAATGTTGGTCCTGACCACTTATCACGAATTGAAAGTGGGGAGGAACCCACCAGCCTAGAGGACAATTTACCGAATGCGTAGATATTTGCTATAGATGTTGTTGATAAATAATTCGATGCAATTATACACTTACTTAATATAGGGTATGCACCTAAAGATTATTCAACATGGAAAAATAAACAACTAGTTGTCAAGGCCTCAGAATACACGCTCATAGTGGGACAACTCTATAAGTTTGGACCAGATGAAATACTATGAAGATGTGTCTTTGATCATGAAAGAAAATGGGTAATGGTAGAAGCACATGCGGGTGTCTTAGGAGGACACTATGATGGGAAAGAAAAAGTGTGAAATATTTTGCAAGTCGGACTCTGGTGGCCAACGCTACATATGGATACAAGAAAATACTGTCATAATTGTGATAAGTATCAAAGAACAGGGAAACCATCGCGACGTGATGAAATGCCACTTGCGCCACAAATTACACTGCAGGCCTTTGATAAATGGGTAGTGGATTTTGTTGGCCCTATAAGTCCACCAGGAAAATGAACTGGTGCGCATTATATCATCACTTCTACATATTACTTGAAAAGAGGGGAAGAGGCCGCACCTGTAAAATATTGTACTGTTGCAACTGCGACCCACTTCCTCTTTGAGAACGTCGTCACAAGATTTGGTTGTCCCAAAATCCTAATCAACGACCAAGGTACACATTTTGTAGATAAGTTAATTGTTGAATTGACTACAGAATTCCAAATCCAACATAAGAAAACCACACCCTACCATCCTCAAGCAAATGGAATTGTCGAAGCATTCAACAAGGTACTCGAAAATGCACTGACCAAAGTATGCAATGTGCGAAGAGATGATTGGGACCAGAAAGTCTCAGCAGTATTATGGGCCTATAGAACAACATGCAAACGACTTACTGGATACACCCCTTTCTGTTTAGTCTATGGACAAGAAGCAGTCGTGCCCATGGAGTATATTGTCCCGAGCCTACGAGTTGCTGTGATAACGGAGATGACAGATATCGACGTTGTAGAAGAGAGTCTGGCGCAACTGGTTCAAATGGAAGAAGACCGTTTTATTGCAGGCTTCCATCAAAATGTGGAAAAGCAGCGAAAAAAATCCTGGCATGACTGCCACATCACAAAATTCAAGGTTGGTGGACTTGTTCTGATGTATGGTAGTAATTTTTTCAAGCATCTGGGTAAGCTCAAAACGCATTGGTTAGGTCCATACATAGTTGCGCATATTATTGAAGTAGGCACAGTAAAACTACATAAGCTATATGGAACATCAGTAGCGGGCATGATCAATGGAAGTTGATTAAAACCCTATCACGACGACTGTGACACGGTCCCATAAATCCATGATACGCAAAAAAAAAGGAGCAGATTGTGCAAGTTAAGATGCAGCAAAAAAAAAAAAAGTTTTCCACAAGATAGTTGGCCAAAAGTGACAAACAACTAGCAGACACTAATAGCCGATAAGGGCAGGGGGAAATTTTAAAAATATTCGGCACCACTAAACATTCAGTAGCATTAAAGCAGTAAGCCCGAGGAAAAAAGGCGGCAGACGTTTTGGTCCCATCTGCTAGAGTTCCTTAACTTCGCTGACAAATGCATAGTGGAGTTTAAGCATGCAAAGGACGAGCCCATGTGATCCGCCAAAGGGTCCTTCATGCCGTCCAGTCAGCTTAAAGACTCGTCACCTATAAGTCGTCCTTGTATTCCACCATAAAATTCTACCTTACTTTAATGAACCATCAATACAAAGAGCCGAGCCCGTTGCACAGAACGATCCATCGTTCAAAGCCAAAGACCTTACTCAGTAAAATACTCCAGCAATATTGAGCACTCCAGTAAGCGCGCCTTGACTCGGTTTGTCCGCCCAAGAAGATGAAGAAGAATTAGGCAAAGTTGAAAGTAGTACCAAAGTATAGAATCATCAAGAAACCACTGTAGAGTCTGCCGCATCCATTACAAGCAGGAAGTCAGCTCACACAGATAACTACCTCTCGACCATTAGAGCGACCGACGGGAGCCCAAGTTTTTACCGCTATGCAATCCGTTAATACTGACCCCCCAAGTTCCTCCAACCCTCAGGAAAAAATACCTAAAGCTCGTAGACCCGACCCAGTTCGGCCATCATCACCAGAAGCAGATCTCACTGAAGAAGAGAAGAACTTACTACCGCCTTATGTATCACCCAGGAGGCTTGGTGCCGTAGCAGTAGATGTGAGCATTCCCGAGCTATTAAAAGAACCCACTATTCCAGTGGGTGTCACAAAACCCCAGGATTCCATATTGACCAAGCTTTAGGTATTAAAGTTTGAAGACTATGACACTCGAAAGCTAAGCATTTCCAGAGATCAATTCATGGAAGTAAAAGCCGGCCGACCATTGGCGACAGACATTGTCTCTGCACTAGCGTATGCGCATGGATTAGAGAAGTCCAGTCTATTAAACCTGCTCCTTATGCCCCATTTTGGCCGCTCTGGACCAGTAGGAATGTATATTAAGTAGCTGCTTGTGTGCTTCCATGGTGGCTACCTTTGGCTGAACAAACCATATGAGGTGACGATGGACTTGATTTCGGCCATTACAGGTCTACCGCGGAATGGAATCGAACCAGCCCTATACTTGAATAATGACGAGGAAAAGACAGAAAAAAATGATATGAAGGCTAAGTATCAGCTCCTCCATGGTGGAAAGGGTTTTCTTGTCAGCTCCATTAAGGATAGTGTGGTGCAAGCAAGAGAAAAGATCTTGTGTAGCAAGGTCCTGTGCAAGATGAGGCCAGTTGAGTGCACAACCGCAACAATAGAAATTGCTAAAAAATGTGCATAGGGCGTGCACATTAACTGGTCCCAGTTCCTCTTGAATGAACTATTGGACAATGCAAAGGAAGCACAGGAGCAACCCGCAGCTAAGTTTCACTTCTCGAGGCTCTTAATTTTAATTTCTTTTGCAGTATGGGATCCACCACCAGACTCTCAAGCCATGGATATCCCCATGTAGTTTCTTGGCAAGCCTTACTAGAACCTCTGGGACCATAAGGATAGCAAGCACAATAATGATTCCAGAGTTATATTTTTCCTACAGGGAGAAAGGCTCCGACAAATAGTGTGCATGCAGTACCGGCTAACTCTTGCAACCGTTGCAAAGTACCCATTCATTTAGTTCCATGCAATGCACCACAAAATCATATTGCAACCACGCGAGGACCCCAAGAAGCAAGCCCTTCCCACATTCTTCATCCTCAAGGATGCAGACATTGAGCGAGAAATCAAATATTAGCCTGAGGAATGGCTTACCCATTAGGAGAATGTACCTCCATGACAGCAAGTCCCGCGGGAGAATCCACCAGAGAACCCAAACCAACATGGCGTCAATACTAGTATGCAGGAGATCTAGGATGGCTCCCAAGAAGATGAAGCGAAGGATGAGCATGATCTACCCAATGACAACCTAGAAGACCTTGCTATAAGTGAAGAATTGAGTGCCCAGCAAGCCCAGAAAAAGAGGGGCAAGCATCCCATGCAAGAGGAGGAAGAGGAAGAAGGTTAATCGACCCTATGTCAGAGACATACCAGATGTATACTTGACCCTTCTACATGACGCCGTTTCCAAAGTCACAGAGAAAAATTTGGGACAACTCATGACCAGGTAAACCAATTGGACAGCGGGCATCACCACAAAGGTTAACCAACTTTTGTGGACTATCACTGAAGTGCAAGACACCATGCAGGTTGGAACCCATGGTGTCACCCAATCAAATGCCTTAGCGGTGCCAATCATGATCCCACCTCTAACAATCGAAATTCCTGTGGAAGGATTGTCTAAGAAAGGTGAAGACAACGAGGAAAGTTTCCATAACTTGGACACATTGATTTTAAAATTTTTAAATTTAACTTTGCTGCAGATATACTCTATTCAACAGGTCATTGCAACATAAATTAAAATCCGTGAAACTACAGCTGCCTCTCAGGAAGATAAGGAAACCAGGAAAGCAAGGGAGCAAAAACAAGTTATCAACCGCTAGTGCGCAGATCTGGCAGCCTAAGCCCAGAGGCAGGCTTTGCTAAAACAAGCAATAAAGGAGGCAGCGACACAACTCTTTGACGAGGAATAAGAGTCTGAGGTCAAACCGGTTCATTAATTGAGACGTATCTCCAAGCTGGCCGCAGACCTCTATAAAGAGATCTAAGATATGAAAACCAACCCACAACCTAGCATGCCCCCGGAAGTGTTGCAACAAAGGCAACAATTGACAACTCAAGCGGTTTCCCTACTGAGGGAAGTCGAGAGCGTCTGTGCAGAAGTAGTAAAAAAAATTGCTACAGAATGGGAGCAGCTCATCAATGATGCAGTGGCAGAGCAACTTGTCGAGCAAGCATGGAAAGTAGATTTAAAAACTTGGCACTGAAAGCCGAGATTAAGAAGTTACCAATGAAGAAGAAAATCGCACGGGGCACTGATCTTAAGGAGCTCGTTGATAAGGCCAGAACCCTGTGCGACCAGGAAAGTATGCGCAACAAGGAAATCACTGAACAAAAGGCTGAAGCTGAAAGGATAATAAAGTTAGTTTAGCTGGTTCAGTAGCACATCCACGAGTTCACTCATTCACTGGTGACTACCTCGTCAAAACACCCAAGCAGCGGCATAGTGTAGGAACTAGAGCAGTAGGCAGATGAAGCTTTCCAGGAGATAGAACGACTTCCACCTATTATGGTCCAATTCCAGCAAAGCATTGGTAATGCAGCCTAATTTCCAGGGAATGATATAGCAACAGTGGAGACCGCAGAAGAGCTCTGAGGAGAAGCAGGAGAAGAGGAACGCAACAATAATAAGGGCACATAGGAACATGACACACAATAGTAGAAACACCATAAAAAAGTCTTGGACTAGGTGTAGAGCAAGCTGTGGGAATAGAATTATCAGAACAGGATGAAGAGGAAGTCGTATAACCCCAAGTCAAAAAAAAAGAGGCAAGATACAAGATGCACAAGCTAAAAAAAAAAAACTTTTTATTTCTTCAAAAAGATACCATGTAGATCGGGCCACTCATATGTCCCTTGATTAGTGGCTCGGGACGAGCCACAGGTGAGTGTTGGGGGCCTGTTGGCTCGGGAAAGGGGCACAAAAGGAAGTTTGCATGCACAACCAAGGGAAATGCGCCGTGCATGCGATAGAAGCAAAGGAATATCGCGAAGGACAAAAAGGGCCCGCAAAGGAAAAATAGAGAGGTGCATGGCAAAGGAAAGGCAAGAACGGAAGTGCACACGAGGAAAATGACCGAAAAGAGACAGGGCAGTCATGGGTGCAGAAGCCGGCTTAAGTCGACGGATGCCACACAAGTGGAAGCACGCTATAAGTAAGGCCATTAGTGCCTCGTGTCGAGTCATGATCACCATAGTTGTAGCCTGGGGGGCGCCTGATGGTGACGGTTAACAGACTGCCTGGAAGCAGTCGATCCAGTGTGGTCATGTAAAATGTTATAAATATGAGAGATTCAATAGTTAGAGGGTTTCTTTTTGTTAGTTGTAATTACAGAATAGGTTTGATAGATAATATCTGTATACAGTTGCAGAGAACAGATCTAAGAGAAAGGTAGTTAGGAATCTACATGAAGCAGTGAGAATAGGGCAATGAGGAAGCTCTTCCAGAGTGGTGCAGATGCTAGGAAGGTTGATCCAGGCTGTGTACGGATCCATAGGTAGTAGCAGTAGATTAGGAGAAATAAGACAGAGAGCATGAGAACTATGAGTCTGAACTTACAGACATATCCAAATATCAGTTTGCATCTTGCAGACCGTAAGGTGCTATATCCTTTCTCATGCCAAATGAAGAGCACCTTGGTGGTTTTCTCCAGATGGGTTTCCACGTTATTTCTTATGTTCAAATGAATGATTGATGTGGTGAATGTTTATGTGATTGATTAATATTTTCTTTCTGTAAAATATTAAATGTGGTTCAGTTTCTGTTAGTTTCTTGCAATTGGTAAATGGATGAACAGAATGCCTTGCTGAATTGAACTTGTATAATTGTATATCATTTTGTATGATTCCTGTTTTGAATTTTGACTTAAGTCATCGAGTCGATTGACGTGAATTGGCTACGCCATATGAGTTGCGCCGGCTACGAGGGGGAAAGGAAAGTCAGGTCACGGGCGATGACATACAATTGTGCTCATTTGCGTAGAACCACCTCCTCCGTCTAGCTGCTCTGCTGCCTTCGTTGAGCTCCTTGGTTGCAAGCTAAGGGACTATACTTCCCTGAAAATCTTGGAAACATGGTTTTGGTGGTTACCCATCTATGAGATATCTCAGGTGAGACTGCGCCTGCTTCAGAGGTGTTGCTGATGGGGCTTGCTCTATCAGGCCGGTATCTCGAGTAGTTGTTGGATCGATGGGCTATGAAGAACTTGGGTCGCGCAAGTGGGGAAAAGTGGCCAACAATGGTATTGTATTGTATTGTAAACAATCTCTGTGATTGTGTGAGAGATACTGTGAGAGTGTGAAAATGAAGTGCAACAGAGTTGCTGCAGGTTGCATCCCTTCATGTTTCTGGATGCTAATAAAAGTACTGGAAATTTATGTGTGGGTGTAGCCCATCTCTTGGGTGAACCACGTTATATCAATGTCTCTCTGTAATGTGTTAAATGTGTTTTTGTATCTTGTTTAATGATTTAACTGTATATCTATTGTTGCTTTGTGGTCCTTTTTCTAACATGATCCAGCATGATATCACCTATGGGGTAGCTTGGTCTTCTCCTGGGGTAACATTACACCATCAGAGCATGAACGAACATAGAATGGGTCATTAATGCTTTTTCCACCAATATAGGGTTTTTCCAACATATGTAAGGGCTTTAGGACCATATCCATGGTCTTCATTGTCTTCATCAAGGTGGTGGATTCAAGATCCATCCTTATGGGTACAAGGACCTTGTCAATTAGGTACAAGGTGCTTCAAAGCTCAAACCCACCCTGTAAGGGATCCACGACACTCCTAGTGGGACTTGGTGTCATCAATGGCAACCTATGGGGCCACTGCAAGTCCATGTTTCCATCAATGACAATTTCATCAACATATGCTTCCCTCATTCTTGACAAGGGATAGATTGTGATGGAGCATACTTAGCTCTCCCCGAGGTCTTATGACATATAAGATTTCATCCCTGCCCAAAATTGTCATTGGCCTATCCTTTTGTGTAGGTGGAGGTGTAAAAATTTCCCAAAATTTAGCACAGGTGCTAACAGATCCCACTCAGTGTTTTGGGAGTCTCACCTTCAATTCACCCTCACTTGAGTGGAGTCAAGTTCTGATGGCTACTTTCAGTTATCCAAGTCTCCTAATGTGCCACTTTTTCATGGGATTTGCATGATTTAAGGATAACGGTGCACATGATCACCTACCATCTCAGTTAACTAATTGTTAATTTATTCAGTTGTCCATAGTTGCACTAGTGATGTCTACAATGGTGATATTTCCTAAGTTAGTCATGTCTACAGTTAGGGATTCGATTTTTCCCAGGTTATTCAAATTTCCTCCATTGTATTATGTATTGTTTATACACAGATTAATGATTATTATTACTAGTTTATTGCTACAAATTGATATTTCTTCAATGATTATTTTCATTGTGCAATTTTACTGATTTTTACACTACAATTCATCTTTCTTCCTAATTCTTTCACTGTAAGGTATTCTCCAGCATGATGATTTCCTGTGGTTCATAACTTCACACAAAGGATACATCCTGACACCAACATTCTCAATTGTTGTCTAAGAATTCTCAACAACCGGGATCGTAGTCCTAGGTGATGTTGAGGAACTAGAATTAGTAAAAGATAGTTGATTGATCGTCACAATTATTCCATCATGGAGAGAGCATACCACACTAAATATATATGAGACGATCACCTTCATGGCATAAATCTAGTTCCAACTTGGTAGAATATTGTAGTCAAGGGGTGCATCAACCTTCTTGAACTCAACCGATACATAATTTCCTCTCAACTAGACCTGTAGAGAAGGAATAATGCCATGTAGTCTAAATGAGCATCCATCAAATTTCGTCAACATAGTCATGGATTGGGACAAATGGGAAAAGCCAAGGCCCTACCATCAAGACAAATGCATCACTAATGTCGAAGCACCTTCATCAATAACCTTGCATTTGATAGTGTAATTTAGACATAGTCTCCACATGGACTTGGAAAGAAACATGGTAAGGAAATAAAGGTTGGATATCAATGGTATCAAACTTGATCACACTCATGCCACTTAAATTATGATCTCCCAAAGAAACCAACAAGGAATTCCTTTGTGTAGGACACATTTGGAGCACCTTTAAAGATGATATCGCACACGGTGTTTGGATAATATCCTCCATAATAGAATAGTTTTGGAAACTCGAGCATTAGGATTATGTGCCAAGAACTTAACGATTCCTTTCATCATGTGTGGTATAGAATCATGCTTATTAATCTGTAAAGGGGTCTCGAGAGGTGGGGGATCTTTCCTTAGAGTCGGTTGCGAGGGACTATAATCATGCAAAGGGGTATCAACATGAACAACTAACAACAATTTGATACAATCGTGACCACCATCATGGGTTGGAGGGTTTTGAGTTCCACCAGATCCACTTCCAATGGCCAAAGCACTCAAAGCCATGTTCTGGTTATGATGAAGATGTTTTGTTAACACAGTTGGGATCTATGTGATGAACTTCGAGGCCTCATCGATCCTGGGGCACAAGTATGTAAGGTGGTTTTGACCACAAAGTTTATAAGGAAACTTGAAATTTCATTTAGGTTACTTTTCCCCACCAAAATTCTCAGTGTTATTGTCATGATTAATATTTTCCTTCTTATTCCCATATTTTCGATTATTCTTCCCCCTTTTCTTGTTTTGTCTGGGTTACTTGTTACCATTCTGTTTCGACGATTGCACAAAGTGTACATCCATCGATTCATTGGAGTGGACAAAGCCATAGCTTGTCTCACTGCAAATTGTTTAAGAGACACATTTTGCATTTGGTTTGTAACCTAGTCCAAAACTTTCACACTCACAAAGCCTACAATGCCACCAAAACGCGACCCAATTTTTAGCTTTGGATCATGATTCTATCTCAGTGCATCAGGGATGATCTCATAAAGGATCCCAGACTACGCATAAATCAATCTAATTGTTGGGATTTGAAAATGACCTGTTCCTCAGTGGAAAATCCAGATGTCGAAACACGGCTTCATGATGTATGTCAATAACGACCTAAGGAACCACTGTAATAAGAACTCAGTTGGAATGTTTTCCTTCATTAAAATCTTCCATCTATGCCACTCTTGAATATGGTAAGAGATGTGAGTAGCCTTATCTTGTTGAAAATTCGACAAAATCTCGATGTCGATGTTGTAACAGACCAGAAACTAAAATTGATCAAGAAAGACCAAGGACAATTCATTAAGACTCCGGTATGTGACCCTAGGAAGCTCGATGTACCATTTCATGACTGGGATCGTAAGGATGTGTTGAAACAATCTCAATAAAATAGAATCATGATTCAGTGAATTTTGACGAGCACTAGAGATGGAAAGTAGTGACATGATCACCTGGATCCTCACCGATTATCCCTTAGGTACGTACTGGACTGCTACAGGAAAAGCTAGGGAACTTATGATAAGAAAAATATAATAAATAATGTTGTTTTCAGGTGGTTTATTGGGTATTGGGATAAGGATGGCCTGCAAGTATATAAACAAATATATAATACATGAAGAACTTGAAATAAATAGAGGTATGAACTAAAGAATCCCAAAGTCTATAAACATAAGACTGATAATAAATACATCAAAGGGAATAAAAATGTTATTAATATTTCATGCATTCACAAGGATTTTATATATATACGTGTTACACATAAAACTTAGAAAAAACAAACAGTAAATTACAAACAACATATATAAACAATGTTCATATCACTACTTCTGTAATTCAATCAATGTAGTGCAATTTAGTCAAAACATTGAGATGGCACAATATAGTTCATATCATTAATATAGAAAGATCAAAATACAGTATGATATCTTACGAATCTCCCAACTAGCCTTTATCCACAAAAATTGAACCCATACATCATCTAATTTTTTACAATATATAGACTTCTTTGATAACAAAGTCTTCATTTTCCTAGGATTCGATGATTATTCATTCTACCTAAAATAGACTTTAGAATAAAAATGATTTGATCCCCCTAAAATATCTCTAGATCTTATTTTAAAGGAAACCATTTATCAACATATGGATCGAGCTCATAAAATTTTGGCCCATACATGATTTACAAACTATCAACATCGACCATAATTCATATAAAACTAAAACAAACTTAAGAAATTAAAAAATCTATGAATTCAAACTTGTGAATAATCTTGAAAAACTACCTTCTATCTGTAGAAAAGGCTAAGTATCCAGTTGTATTGCTTCCTGTATATTCAATCTTCATCCTTCTTGAACCTTCAAAGGTCGACCTTGTGCTTGCATTGTGTCTTGAAAAACATGTGTCCCCAGATCAATTACTTTCTGTAGCCTTATCCCTTAGCTGTTTATACTCCTTTTTCCAATACTTTTTCTAACTGAGCAACTTTGCATTAACTTGTTTCAACCTCTGATTGAATCAACAAGCTTTGGTGAACTTAACCATTATATTGACCCTCTTGTTTCCAATCTTACTCACTTTTTCTAGCAATGACTAATTTTACAGCTCTAAGCACTTAACATAATCATTGTATTTCTTTCATTTCTTTTTCAAATTTTGATTCTTCAACTTCAGGCTAATAAATTATGCTTTACGTTCAAATTCTAAAGAAATTGATTCTTTTAAAGGTGAAATGACTTCTTCATATGTTCCTCTTTGAGTTCAAGCTTTGGAATAACATATGAACTTGGGTTTTCATCTATGGGAGCTTGTGTAATTGGTTTTTCTTCAAATTCTTGAAAAATGTCTGGGCTTGTATGTTTCTCTGGATCAAGGGAGCATGATATAGAATTTATAGTATCTGCTAATTTGGCTAAAAATCGAGCCACATGATTCTCCTTTTCTAAGGATGAACCAAGCTTAGTTTTATAGATTTATTCTAGGAAAAAGTTTTGCTTCCCTTTATTAGTAACCGAGTTCTTCTTGACTTGTTTTGAAACTGGAACTTTAGACACAATCTATGGCTTGATAGAATTATGTGTATCTTTACAGACTTCAGATTCCAAATCAATAATTTGATCCTTCTTTAAGGAAGAATCAAATAGAGCCTTCGAATAACTTGGATTTATTTACTGCTATGGTATAAGGTCTTTGATTTGGATAGTTTTTAGGCTGTGAATTCTTTCTTTTTTCCTTTTTAACCGAATGAAAAGCTTGAGCGGGGTCATGTTTATCTTCATGCGTAGGGAATTTGACTGCTTCATCAATAGGATGTTTCAAATATCCTATCATACGTCTCATCATAACTCTGTCTTCCTCCCTGACGCTTTTCTCTATTTTCCTTGAGCTAGGGTTTCTATTTTCCTCTGTGAAGAAAACTGCAGTGACTTATGAACATAATCATAAACCCTCAGAGTAACTTTCCTCTTTCATTTAACTTATTTTCCCTTAACACTAGGTTCGAAAGGACGGTTTTAAAACTTGTCATATTCAAATTCATCTATAGATTTGTTTTTTATTGAGGGTGACCTATGTATTTCAAGAACACGGTCTAAGGTTATAAACTTAGAATTTACAAGAAATTCATCCCAACTATGATTAAATTTCTTTAATTCTTGTATAAAACTTAATTAAATATTGATGAAAAATTCGTTGCCAACTATTTGGAGACTTCTGTGCCCTAGAGGCCATCTTAGTTATGCTTTTTAGAAATAAATAGGGAAATTTTATGGGTGATATATCATCTAGATGCAATAAAAATCGCATATGATACAGATGCATAGTTGCATACTTACCTTTCCCTATAAGATAATGTTGAAGAAGCTTCAATAAATTGTTGTATTCAACCTTGAGCCACAAACTAGGAACCCCTTTTCTATAGTAAGGATTTTGATGTGTAACCAACCAGAAACGATTACATTCAGGTGCTTTTACCCCCTGCATTTTAAGCCATTTCTCACCATCTCAAGGTAACTCGCAGGGGATAGAAATTGAGTGTTATATGACAATAAATGTTAAATACACCATTGTGACAATAATACCATTAAATCATTTGGAGAATGCTTGAGACACCGTTGGGAAATTACCTTGCAATTTTTGACAATAACGAAACCACCTTACTCGTTTAAATTTCAGGCCAAATTCTCGATAAGATTCCAAAAAATCTGAACCCATATGCTCATACCTAACGAGATTAGCACTGTGCTTCGGTGCCATATTTTTGTGATAATAATAGGACAAAAAATCACACAAGACTAAGGGTTTATTCTCTCTTTAAATTTTAAATTGAATATGAAAATAAAAAAAATCCCAAGATGCAGACTCAACTGATCATTCAAATGGTTAGGATAAATCAAATAATAACCGCGACAGGTTCAATGAGGCTAGACCCTTTTACTTGCATGATTATCCATTTCACATAATTAGAGCCATAAAATGATATCATAACCAACAAACATTTTATTGAATAATCTGACAAGTTGTACTGTATTCATTGATTTACAGTGTGACCCACTATCTTCGCATGATTGTTGCAAAATGAATCATCAACGTTACTGTAAATAAATTCTATAATAAAGAATGTAAACATCCCACTTTGAAGTCAAGTAATTTCCCTTGAATATTTCCTACATGAAGAATTTGCACTTGTACAATTAAAAATATAACAAACATACAAACTTGTTCCAACTTAATGTTAAGGACTAGATTATCAAAATAAAATAGAAATCAATGCTAGAAGCATAATTGTTTTGATTATAGTACCACAGGATTAAAGTACTCTCAAAGAATTTTGGGAAACATTAAACAAAAGGGATTGAAAAAATTAAGGTTTTGAGTTTGAAAAATTAGACATACCTAGGTGTAGATGTAGTTACTAACACTGGCTCCTACTGGGGATAACACTTGTGAGGTGCTAAGAACCCATAAGCTAATATCCTATAAATTCTGATTGCTTATTAGAAATAACCATTACTGAAACTGAACTTACTAGTGCCTTTGCTAGGATTAGAGTATTATTATGGGATATACATATCACTGGTATATATAATGAAATTAGGTTACCAACAACCTTAGTAAATGTAGAAGTGTTTTAAAAATTTCCCTTTAACTGGTCCCCCTAAAACTAAAATTGCCATCAAAATATTCTAGAATAATTGTATTTTTGTTTAAAACTTTAGAAATACGAAAAGGCCCAAACCACAAATTATCAAATTTGCCATGTTTAGGTCTTTCCTATTTGCATGCATCCCACCTCAAAACTAGATCTCTAGGAGATAAAGTATTTTCTTTAGTTCTCTTATTGTAAATAGATTTAACTTTGTCTCTATGTTTCTTAGTATTTTCTAACAAAGAGTCCCTTACCTGCTGATTTTCAACCATCTGGTAGATCCTTATTTGAACTGGATTTGGTTCCTCAATTTCATCCTGCAGAAATGTTAAGACTAGTAATCCCAACTGAATAGGAAATACCACATCAATAATGATAGACAAGTTGAAAAGGAGAAGTACGAATTCCCTTCTTAGTACTTACCCTATCATCCCACAATGCATATTTGAGTCTTGTATCCCGTGTTTTTTTTCAAACAATACCTTCTTTATAATGTTGATCAAATTCTTATTAGTGGATTCCACGAGGCCATTACCTTGAGGGTAATAAGGCGTGAAATTATTAAGAATTATGTTATATCTCTTATAGAAATGAACCATATAAACAGACTTAAAAGTAGGTGCATTGCCAATCAACAGTTTTCTTTGGAAACCAAAACATACAAAAATATACTCTTATAAAAAATCATGATTACTTGATCAGTTTCCCTTATCGTTGGAATAGAATCCACCCATTTTATAAAGAAGTTTGTGTCTATCAAGATATATTTGTATTGTCTAGTGGATGGTGGGTTGATTTCACCAATAAAATCCAACCCCCGTTGTTGAAATGGGCATCAACCACAATGGGTTTAATAGGCAGAGGAAACAACTTTTACCTACCTGCAAATTTTGACAATCCACACAAGTTCAAACCATAGAAAAAACATCAGCAAACATAGTCAGCCAATAATAACTTGTATGCAAACTTTAAAAGATGTTTTTTTCCATTACGTATGTCCACCACAGGCTCCCATGTGCACATCACATGTTACCATATCAAATTCATCTTGATCAATACATCTTAACAATAATCCTCCAGTATCCTTCGAAAATAACACTTTATCAATGATACAGTGTTTTTGAGGTTTACGTTTCAAGAATATGAATTTATTCCTGTTGTAATTTGGTGGGAATTCTAGATTTAGTAGAAAAAATAGTATGTCCTTGTACCAAACCGATGAAGAATATTTCTCATTTTCTTGCATTACAACCATAGCTGATTGATTGAAAACTAAATTTAAACCCATAACTTTACAATTTGAATAAGCTAAGAGCTTAGCTAGACCCTAACCTTTGACAAATTTAGTTGGTTTAATTTCAACATCATATTCCAAAAGTCTAGCTATCTATTTACCATGTTTACCTTCATTGTTTGGTTGAACAAGAATGTCCTTCACTGCACTGCTAGGAACATAAGAAGTCACCTTTGAATGAAGAATATACCTTCTGAAATATTTTAAATCCTTAATTAAGGCATAATGTTGTTTTTCAACAATGTTACGCCTTAACTCAACATCCCTCATCACCTTACTGAAAAAGGCCACCGAATGCTCATTCCCATCTTGATTTTTCTGCAACAAAACATCGATGGTGTCTTCAAAAGAAAAGGAAAATGACAAAAAATCCTTATAATAATATGGGCTAATAAGAAGAGGAGCTTCCATTAGAGATTGCTTCATTTTATCAAAATACTCCCTGGCTTCTTTGGTCCATTTAATTTCTGCATCTTTTTTCAACATGACTGTAATATGTTTTATAATTTCAACAAAAATTGAAACAAACCTTCGAAGAAAATTAATCTTACCAAGAAAAGATTGAATACCTTTCTTATTCCTTGGAATCTCAAGTTAAAAGATGGAAACTACCCTACTCGAATCAATTTTAAATCCATGCTAAGAGACAATATGTCTTAATAATATGACTTCTTGCATTGCAAAATTAGACTTTTTAGGATTTTGGGAAAACCCAATTTTTTTGCATTCCAAAAAGGTTTTCTTTAGATGCTTAAGATTCTCTTCATATGGCTTGGAAAAACCTGTGATAGCATCCAAGTAGATAACTATAAACTTGTATTTTTACCCTACAAAAGATATATTCATTGCACACTGAAAGGTAGATCCTGCATTCATTAGGAAAAAGACATTTGGTCATACATAAATGTTCCCTAGGGTGTTACAAAAACATTTTTTTCCTTATCATCCTCGTGAACAACAATTTGGTTGGACCCAAAAAATCTATCTATCATTGATATTCATTGTGCACCCACTACCCTTTGTGAAATATGATCCATTTTGGGTAAAGGGTAGTTGTGTTTCAAGGAACGTTTATTTAAATTTTGGAAATCCACACACAATATAATCTCTCCATTCTTCTTCCTTACAGGTACGAGGTTAGTGGCCCATGAAGAAAACCTCAAAGGAACAATGATTTTTGCATCCATAAGCTTCTTAATTTCTTTCTCAATAACTAGCAACAACATGGGGTTAAATTGTCTCAATTTGTGCTTGAAAGGTTTCGTATTAGGTTTGATGGGAACCCTATGCTGAACAATAATCATTTCAAAAGTCTTCAATTCCTCATAAGACCAAGCAAACATATCTACAAACTCCTTCATTAACCCAATATATGTTCTTCTATGTTCATCTGACAAAGCCTTAGACAATTCTACTAAATTTGGATATGAATTTTAACCAATATTACAATCAACAAGACTATTCGATATAGGTTGAGCCATTGGATTTTGTAGAGTATAATGATTAATAAAGATCCTTTCTAATGGTACTAAACCTTTATGATTTTTTTTAACTCAATTATATCATGCCCAACAATTGAGTTGGATATATTAGGATTTTGAAATTGTTCAATCTCATCTTCTTCATCAATTAGGGATCCATAAAAATCATCAATTTATTTCAGGAATCTGTTAATTTTTGCATCATCCTTGAACACTTTCTATATTTTGATATTATCTGGAACAATAGGTCTATGTCTAACTTCCACAACATATATGAGATGTGGTTGAGTAGGTACTTTAAAACAACTAGCATCCAAGGCTAATGAATCTGCTGTCTCATTACAATCCCTAGGAACATAAGTAATATTGAAAGCCAATAAATAATTATAAACTAAATCCCATACTTCATTTCAATAAACTTTAAGTATGTTTTGTTTAACCCGATAAACATTTTTGACTTATTGAATTATCAGCTCAGAATCACCAAACGAAGTTAATTCATGATTTTTCATATTTTTGGCTGCCCTTAACCCCAAAACTAGTGCTTGATATTCAACAATATTATTTGTAAATTAAAATTAAAGCTCATACATGAGATTTGCTACATCATATACATGGGAAATTAACATAATACCTACTCATGAACCTTCTCTGGATGAGGTACCATCAAAGTACATTCTCCAAAGTTTGTCCTCATATTTTGCTGGTCTATGTTTCTATATTTCCTTTTCAACTTGTATTGAAGCTGATATTTGATCTTAAAAATGTAGAACACATGAATCAATACTTTCTTGGACAACATACGAAGGATGATTAGAAGGATTATGATGATCGCTTACCATATAAGCCAACTATGTTTCCCTATATAGCCACCTTGTTTCTCCTCCAAACACTACTACTGTAGCACATGAGTAATCCATCTGTAAAGTTTCTCCAATCTTGGCATTGCATGATCAAGACAGCAACATTCCATACTTCAGAGGTATATCAACTACAACTACATCCATCAAAATGAATTTCATTGGGAGTTGATCCAAACTAACAATCAAATATTTTATAACACCTATGCATTTAATAGCCCTTGAATGAAAAGAATAAAGATCATGGAAAGGTTTGGTGATATTTACTTCCATAGCTTCCATTACAGCCTTTGGCATAAGGTTATGAGAGGCACCATAATCAAGGAGAGAATTATGTAACATTTTATCATGAACTAGCAAGGTAATATAAAAAGGAGCAAGTAAACCAACTTTTTCATCTAAGTGTGGACCAAAAACAATCTTTGGATTCTCATCTTGAAGATTTACTATATCAAAGGTAGGTAGGTCAATAGAAGGTTGTAAACCTTTCAAGATGGTCTCTTTACAAGGAGTTTTTTTCAAATGCTCAGTCAAAGGAATAGGAATTTTAATTTCCCAATTTCTTGGTAAAGGAGGAGTTTTTTTCAGTATGTCTAACTTAAAAATTTCTAACTTTATTCCTTGACTGATATTGGCCTTTCTCCATTTCTTTTACTGGAATTTGTTTCTCCACTATTGCAACTTTTTTCTGAGGAATCTGTAAACATGTCTTCTATATAGACCTTAGGTCATATATCTTTAGCCGATTTAACTTAACTACAATTGCGGATCTATCCTAGAACTACACTGATAACATAGACTGTTCAAATTGTTCCTATGTAATATATCTCACTGACTGACACTCATCCAACATTTTCACTTCATGATCCAAATATTCAGACTCTTCCTCATCTACTTTACTAGTTTGGTCATCTATAATATTTTGCAGAGGAGGTTGTATTTTCTAATCTTCAATTTCTCTCCTATCTCTCTGAAGGAGCCAAGGATTAAAAGGTCTTCAGAATTGATTTGTATTTCTATTATAAGGAACATCTAGGATTGTATTGTTTTGATTTTTATTTTCAACTTCAAATTTACTCATCTTGTAACTTAATTCCTTTATCATCTTTGCCATTTATGAATCTTATGATCTTTAGACTTAGTACCAGAAATTGATGGCTCAAATTCCTTTTTTTCTTTTTTTCTTTCAGTATCGTGATATTGGAGTTTAATTCTAAGTATATTACCAGAATTAAGATTAGATTCTACTTCTAAATCAACTTCCTGCATATATACAAGGGTAAAAACTCTTCCTTTTCTAAGAAAAAGAGAGAAACCTCCTTCAAATGCATTAGCATATGTAAGTTTTGTAGAAGTATTTGTAGGCTTGATTTCAACAGGAATATTGGCATACATTTGATTAAATAATTTACTAAAATCATCTACAGATTCATCAAAATTTCTTTTGAGATCTCCAAATTCAATGATATAATAAAAATAATCCTTTTTGTCACCCCACTGTCTAAGAAAAATATCTTCTAATGCATCAATACCATCAATTGAACCAACATGTAAATCCCATAACCATTTCCTCACTTCCCCATCTAGAATCTAAACAAAAACCCTCATCCAAACATCTTGATTCTTAATATTTTGATTTTTTGCATAGCTAAGATATGAATTCCAATGCTCTTCAGTAGTGGTTTCACCTTGTCCGTTAAATCTAGGAATGCATTTTTGATAGTCCCCACTAGGTAAATCATTAAGTGGCTGTGGAAATACTAATGGTGCATATCTAGAAGCCACAATGTGGTCCATTCTATTTGGAGGCTGAGAAACCATTGATGATTTTGTTACTTTAGGAGGTGAAACTGGTTGTGTGGTAGCAACATATGTAAAAATAGGATTTAACTATGGGATTGAAAGTTGAGGACTAGGAATCTTGATCTAATGAATTTTAGCAACATCTTCCAAAAACTCTTGTACAACAAAATGATTAATAACAGTCTTGAATTTAGATGTACCTTCTCCAAAAGGAAATTTTTGAGAAGTTGCTAAAGGAGAGGTTAGAAGTTTTTGTTTGATCTTTTCAAATAATTTAGGTAAGAATTTGAGGGGAGAACAAAAAAATGCAACTTCCTCTTTTGTTCCTTGATAATTCGAATGAAAGTATGAGAAGAGGAAACCATTTTGGTGAAGTTTCAGATTTAGGAAACCTTTGGAAACCTGCAAGCTTCACAGAACTTGATTCACTTAAGGCTTTAACTCCAGTCAAGATAGTTTCAGAGTCTGGAAATTCTGTACTTTTCCAATGATTCTACCTTAAAAGTGGTTTCTTCTTGAGGTAGAAAAGATTCAAATTCAGGGAACAAAACTGATGGAGCTAGTTCATATCATTTTATTTCTTGAGCTGTAGGGGACACCCTTTTTACTGAAAAGCCCAATTCGCCACTAACAATTGAACTAGATGCAAATGATGTACTGACAAATGTATATACAGATATTTGCAGTGCTCTAGCTTCTCTAATGATATATTCAAGATAAGATTGAGCTGGAATCAGAGGAGATGTAGGTTTCCCTCATGTTCCAAATTTTTTTGAAGTCCTAATGAAACATGAATTTAAAAGGTGAAAAGTGCAGTCTTTAAATTCCCAGATTTGTTTACCCAAAAACCAGATCTAGTCATTGTTGATCACCTAGGGATAAATAACTTCGACTCTTTGTTCCCTGACAACGACACCAAAAAATGTTATCCCTAAGGTCTGCATCGGATTGCTATAGGAAAATCTATGACACTTAGGATAAGAAAAACGTAATACATAAGGTTGTTTTTAGGTGGTTGATTGGATATTGGGCTAAGGTTGGCCTGCAAGTATATGAAGTAATATATAATATCAGAAGAACTTGAAATAAATGGAGGTATGAACTAAAGAAGCCCAAATTCTATAAACATAAGACTGATAATAAATACATTAAATGGAATAACAATGTTAGTAATATTTCATGCATTCACATTGATTTTATATATAACAACGTTACACATAAAACTTTAAAAAAGTAGACAATAAATTACATGCATCATATATAAACAATGTTCATATCATTAGTTCTGTAATTATCTAAAAATTAGTCAAAAAATTGAGATGACATATAGTTCATATCATTCATATAGAAAGTTCAAAATAGAGTATGATATCTTATAAGATCTCCATACCAACCTTTAGCCACCAAAAATTGAACCCATACATCATCTCATTTTTTAAATACATAGAATTCTTTGATAACAAAGTCTTCATTTTCCCAGGATTCGATGATCATTCATTCTTCCTAAAATAGACTTTAGCATAAAAATGATTTGACCCACGTAAAATATCTCTCCAGATCCCATTTTAAAGGTAACCATTTATCAACATATGGATCAAATTCATAAAATTTAAGTCCATAAATGATTTACAAAATATAAACATCGACCATAATTCATATAGAACTAAAACAAACTTAAGAAATTAAAAGGTTTATGACTTCAAACTTGAAAACTGTCTTGAAAAACTGATTCTGTTAATGGAAAAAGCCAAGTATCCAATTGTATTACTGCCTGTATCTTCAATATTCATCCTTCTTGAACCTTCAGAGGTCGACCATGTGCTTGCATTGTCTTGCAAAACATGTTACCCTAGATCAATTACTTTCTATAGCCTTATCCCTCAGCTATTTATACTCCTTTTTCCAATACTTTTTTTGATTGAGTAACTTTGCATTAACTTGTTTCAACTTTTGATTGAATTGAGAAAATTTAGCAAACTTAACCATTAGATTGGCCATCTTGTTTCCAATCTTACTCACTTTCTCTAGCAATGAACGATTTTCTAGCTTTAAGCACTTAACATAATATATATATTCTTTAATTTCTTTTTAAACTTTTGATACTTCAACTTCAAGCGAATTAATTCTTCTTTCCATTCAAATTATGAAGGACTAGATTATTTTAAAGGTGAAATAGGTTCATTCATATATTCCTCTTTGATTTCAAGCTTTGGCATAATATATGAACTTGGTTTTTCATCTATGGGAGCTTGTATAATTAGTTTCTCTTAAAATTCCTGAAATTCATCTAGGCTTGTATGTTTCTCTGGCTCAAGGGAGAACGATATAGTATTTATACTATCATCTAATTTGACCAAAACCTTAGCCACATGATTCTCCTTTTCTAAGGATGAACCAAGCTCGTTTTTAGAGCTTTCTTCTAGGAAAACTTTTCCCTTCCCTTTATCGGTTACCAAGTTCTTCTTGACTTGCTTTGAAAGTGGAACTTTAGAAACAATCTATGGCCTGATAGAGTTATGTGTATATTTACACACTTCATATTCCAAATCAATAACTTGATCCTTATTTAAGGAAGAATCAAATAGAGGCTTTGAATTTAACCTAAATTTATTTACTAATTTGGTATAATGTATTCAATTTGGATAGTTTTCAGGATGTGACTACTTTCTTTTTTCCTTTTTAACCGAATGAGAAGCTTGAGTGGGGTCACGTTTATCTTTGTGCATAGGGACTTTGAATTCCTCCTTAATAGGATTCTTCAAATCTCCTCTCACACGTCTTGTCATAACTCTGTCTTCCTCCCATAAATTTTCCTCTGTTTTCTTTGAGTTAGGGTTTCTATTTTTCTTTGTGAAGAAAACTACGATGACTTATGAACATAATCATCAACCCTCAGAGTAACTCTGCTCTTTCCTTTAACTTGTTTTCCCTTTACACTAGGTTCAAAAGTAGGGTTTTCATACGTGTCCTCTTCAAATACATCTATAGAATTGGTTTTTACTAAGGGTGACCTATGTATTTAGGGAACAAGGTATGAGGTTATAAACTCAAAATTTACAATAAATTCCTCCCATCTATGATTGAATTTCTTTAATTCTTGTAAAATTAACAACTTAATTAAAGCTTGATGAAAAATTCCTTGCCAACTACCTGGATAATTTTTTTCCCTAGAGGCCATGTTAGTTAATCTTTTAAGAAAGAAAGAGGGAAAATTCATGGGTGATATATCATCCAGATGCAACAAAAAGTGCATATGATATAGATGCACAGTTTCACACCTTCCTTCCCCTGTAATATAATGTTTAACAAGCTTCAATAAATTGTTGTATTCAACCTTGAGCCAAAAATGAGGAACATATTTCCTCCAATAGAGATTTTGATGCGTAGACAATAAAAAATGGCTACATTCAGGTGCAGTTACCCCCTGTATTTTAAACCATAGCTCACCATCTTGAGGTAAGTCACTGTAACAAATATAAAATACAATATTAATTAGATTATTACGTTACTAGTGAAAGGGCATAACCATTCACTATGCTGGCTCAAGTCGTATAAGATGGTGAGCTCGCGCCATCTTCCTTTGCAACTAGTGCTCCATTTGGATCCACGTTTTCCCTATCACGCTCTCCCAGTGCTGAATCCTCATCCATAGCCCATCCTCCACCTCGCCTCTACTCCACGTCGTCACTCAACTACTTGCTGTTCCATTCCTTTATCGACTCCACCTTCCCAACTCCATCTGTCGCTCTGCCTCGGCCTCCAATTCCACGACCTGCAACAAAAAAAAAAAAAATTATAATATAATATATTATATTAATTCAAATATATTGTAATATAATATATTTATAATAATATATTTTATTAAAAAAATCAAATATTATATTTAATATTATAATATTTGTTTAAAAAGAAAACTTTATACAAAATATTATATAGTTTATGAAAAATAAAAATAAAAATAAAAATATTAATTAATTAATATATTATTATTCAAATTTTGCCTCAAAAGCCAAAATAGCGTTCTACAAACATCTATGGCATCTTATAGTAAGAGTCACACATTCATAAATCTCCTTGAGAAAATCCTTAAGGATATGGATGAAATAAAGAAATCTATTGACGGAATGTTTAAAGAAAATGAAGATGGATGTGAAAATCACATAGAAGAAGCCAACCAAGTTGATGAAAAAAAGGAATATAGAGTAGGCCAGCATGTCGTCCCTGATGAGAGTAATGGCATCAATCAATATAACATGCGGTACAAAGATATAACATACCCTAGTAATAAGGGAATTGACAACAAAATAATTGACAAGGAGAAGGATGGTCCTGACTAAAATTGTGATAAGAGACAAGCTGATGTTGCTAACAATAAAGATGATCAATGCTGCGACAAAAATGTCACAATCACAAACACACGAAAGATAGATATCATCACAAAGACGGCTATAAAGAACATCAAGGGAAGCAACTATAATATCTATCAGACACAAGATAAGACCGGTGTTCTTATGAGCATTATAAGCACAAGGAGCCCGTTCAAGGGAACTGACACAAAATGTGTTGGGGATAACAACACAAAAATAATTAAGGTCGTAATGTATGTTGAGCATATTCAACTGACAACAAACATAGTTAAAATAAGCAATCACATAAGTAGAAAAAGCATAAACAAAACTTCACTAAGTTCATACTTATTGCAAATACCAAGACATAATAATCAAAATTAGGCAATGGTCATAATCAAAATCACACCTCTCGAAGTCATCAGTGCGACATAGAGCCAGAATAAAATATGACATTAGGAAATACTCGAGCTTTGAGGAAAAATCTCCCTTAAAGGGAGTGGCAATGTAACAAATATAAAATACAATATTAATTAGATTATTAGGTTACTAGTAAAAGGGCGTTATCCTTCACTATGCTGTCTCAAGCCGTATAAGAGGCGAGCTTATTGTACATTTTTATCATCATCTAATACATTATTATATTTCATTATTAAAAATGATAGTCGGATTTGACTAGTATCGGACCAACCAGATTCAGTTGCTCCAGTCATAAACAATAGCAATTGATTGTTCCGTGACAGGAAATGTTAAATACCCCATTATGACAGTACTACCATTAAATATTTCAGTGAATGCTTGAGACACCAGTGGGAAATGCCTTTGAAATTTTTGAAAATAACAACACCACCCTACTCATTTAAATTTTAGTCCAAATTCTAGATAATATTCCAACAACTCTAAACCCATAGGCTTATACCTAACCAGAATCCCACTGCATTTCAGTGCCATAATGCTGTGATAGTAATAGGACAAAAAATCACACATGACTAAGGGTTTCTTCTGTATTTAAATTTTAAATTGAATATGAAAAATAAAAAATCCCAATATGCAGACTCAACTGATCATTCAAATGACTGGGAGGAATCATATTATAACCACGATAGGTTAAATCAGGCTAGACCCTTTTACTTGCATGATTATCCATATTCACATATATCAGAGCCATAAAATGATATGACAACCAATAAACATTTTAATGAATAATGTGATAGGTTGTACTATATTCATTGATTTACAGCATGAAAACACACTATCTTTGTATCACTGCTGCGAAATGATTCAACAATGTTCCTGCAAAGAAATTCTATAGAAAAGCATGTAAACAACCCATTTTGAAGTCAAGTAATTTCTCTTGAATATTTTCAACATGAATACTTTGTACCTACACAATTAACAATATAATAATCATACAAACTTGTGACAACCTAAGGTTAAGGACTATTTTATCAAAATGAAAGAGAAATCAATCCTAGAAGCATAATTATTTTGATTACACAACCAAAGGATTAAAGTATAGTAAAATAATTTTGGGAAATATTAAACAAAAGGGCTTGAAAAAATTAAGGATTTAAGTTTGAAAAAGTAGACATCCCTAGGTGTAGACCTAAGTACTAACATCACCCTTCTTTCCTTCAAACTTTGGGATGTCTGAAGGAATATTAGTGAGGATTGGGGGTCATGATGAGTCATAACACATTAGATCATTTGTAAGTGTGGACAAGTATGGGAAATTCAACATTGCTAGTAAAGAGATATTGGGTTGTGATGTGTGGTTCCATGCCCCCTGGAAAGATTGAACTTGAGGTAAAGATCCCACAGGATTCAGATTCAAGACCATATGTGGTGGAAGATTCTGGTAAAGACCATGACCCTGGCCCATAGAATATTATCCTCCTTATAATTGGTTCATATAAGGTAGGATAGGGATTTGTATAACATGTACCCTTTGAGATTTTAAAACAATGTTACCAGGATTTCCCATTGGATGAGACACATTGCCCTTAGACAAAGGAGGAGGGGCACATACCCCCCCGATGAAGCGACATGAGTGGAAGTGACTCCATATGAGGGAATACCCTTACCAAATAATACATTTCCTCCAAAATGGAAACTCAAACTCAAACTCGAAGGATGACTCACCATGAGAAAAGTGTTCGTTGGAACAAGCATACTAGACGTAAGCTAGAGAGATGGGATATAAAAAGAATGACCACCACTCAAATCCCCACTTCCACTTACAAACAGATTACCACTAGAACTAGGGGATGATGAAGGGAGATGAAATCCCCCAACATACGGAGTAGAGGGAGGGATATGACCATTACCAAATTGATATGTGGTATAGGGGGGTGAAGTGCCCCAAAGCCCTACACTAGAAGTACCACTAGAACCAGAGTGGAGGATGAGGTATTCGACGATATGTTTGGCATGCCAAATGTAAAAGGGTTAGTGGAAAAGGGAAATTCCTTAGCATCTATTCTCGACCACCCTAAAGAGGAAGAAAACACATGATTTGAAAACCTAGGGACATCAAAGGGGTTTGATATGATATGACCAGATGAACGAGCGACATGAGAACTAGTAAACACAAGGTTCCCAAGGACCCATGTAGTAACCGAAAAGGGAGTCCTAGGGGATTCCCTCCCAAAGGCTGATGAAGGGGTTGGAGGTAACTTTGATCATGCAAAAGTGGTGTTCATCATGAGTATCCTCTGAAGCTCACCATGAGAAATGTACTGACCACCTATATCAATTCTACGCCTCTTGTGGAGAGGATGTAAAAGATCACTAGAGGGTTCTTTATTTATGTTAAAAGGCCATCTCTTTAGTCTCTTGTATTAACTTGTATGAATGAGAATATCCACCATCTCTCTCTCTTTATAGATATGCTACCACCATTATAGCTAGTGTGTGTTCTACAATATTATGTTATTTTATTCATTAATATAAATTGGAATTTTACTGTATTACTGCACTCTCTATTATAATTCTCTATGTGTTTCATCTCATTCTCTATACAATACAAATCAGTGGTATCATATTAATCTTCTCTTTTTTTATTGGTGCATGTCCCTTACGAGGTTAGAGTTCAGAGAGTTGGGTCACTTAATCTAGATTCACTAGAAGACAATCGTTTTCGCCATCCCAAGTGACCTCCCATTGCAGGGACAATCCAAATGACAGAGCAAGAGAACCTATCAAAATATTTCTTGAGGAATCCCTCACAAAATAGAGGAACAAGATGATGGATACCTTTACCAAAATCCTTCAATGACTATTATAGATAGGTTAGGTACCTTCAACAAGCAACCATTTCGGAGGTGCGACACTATTCAAGGTACAAGTGAACTTCAATATCCCTTTATCTGAAGGCCAAATAGATGCAGATACTTTGGAAAAATGGTTAAACTTGTTAGAAGACTATTACTCAGTTAAAAAAAAATTTGACATCGAAAAATATCACCTTCACGCTCCTTAAATCTCTTCCCCATGTCAAATATTTGTGGGACGGTTATTGGGAGTGATAGAAGGAAGATGAATCTACACTATTTAGGGCAGGACCCACTTGGGAATCCTTTGTGGGTGCCCTCAAGGACAAGTTCTATTATGTTGGAAGCTATGATGAAAAATACACAATATGGATGACTTTGCATCAAGAAAGAGACCAGTCGGTGCCGGAGTACACTAATATATTTCATACCTTACTCTCAAAGTTGGGTATTTTTTGAAGTGCCGTAGTGGCCTATCATACCCCCATTTTTGACCCTTGGAATGCATTGGATTTATATGTAAATATTGTGTATATGTGATGTATGATTCCTAGCATGGAGCTCAAGGCCAAAGCCTTGCTAGTGAATGCTCTATTTTTTTAAAAAGACAAGTAATTTATATTTTGCTAGCCATGTGCTAGTAAGCCATGGAAAATTGTAAAATCATGTAAATATTTATAATGCAATAAAAATACCAAGAGATGGATATGGAAGAAAATAAAACGAGGGTCCCATGTGTATCCAGTAGGGAGAGGTGAGGGGTTATGGGATTGAACCCTGTGTTTACAAATGTGTTCTTGAGAACCCATCTTTACTTAGGATTGATGACATTTATTTCTATTGTAAGATGGTAGCTGGGAAATCAACTCATCAAATTAATGGAGCATGGGAAACCCATAAATTCGTATGGATGGGTATAGGCATGGTTTACTTGACACATAAGTAATTCTTCCTCATTCCATTATGGAACAACTAGAGATCAATATCCATCTTGCTATGCATTCCCATTAGTGAAATTTGTAGAATTCACAACTTGGAAAGAATCCACATTTTGAAGTGTTAAAAACACATTGAAATTCACGTTAGGAGTGAAATCCAATGGGGAATCCATATATACAAACCATGGGGAAAAATTGAGAGTGCCAAGAGTCCAAAAATCCATGGGAAAACCCATATTCGAGAAACCGAAAGTGCAATTTCATGATTTACAGTCACGTGGCCAAATTGGGGGAAACTCCAAGGGAGGATTGTAGTGGGAGAGAGTTCAGAGGTTGGAATTGCTTGATAAACCCAGTTAAGGAAATAATCTATAAAGGTTTGGAAGCTTGGACCTTTCTATGCTCACCCACAAGAGAAATAGAGGGAAGGGGTACGTGAGGGACTCTGTAGCAAAGAAGGGGACCTTCCTTGTGTTGGGTGTGGTAGGTATTTTGGGTGCTAAGGTTTGAAGCTAAATTGAGATACCTATAGATATGTGGTCAAGCTCACTGGATTAGCTATCTCCTACCATTCCTCCCTACTTGGTTGACAAACCCAACTGTGTATTGGCTTAACATGAGTATCTGTCCTTATAGCTATGAGTGAGGCTGAGTAGTTCCTCCCTAGTGGATACATAGCCTAACTCGGGGGTGGTCCCTCAGCTGAAATAGTATATTTTGGATAGATACTAAGGTTGTGTGGAATGTTTCTATCCCATATCCATTTGTTTAGACATATTGAATCAAAGATAAGTGATTACTATTATTTATATTTAATTGGAACTTCCTTGTTATGATTGGCTTCTTATTTATGTTGAATTGAATGAGAATATCTAGTTTGATTTGTGAAACGGAATGTCTATGAATAACATGAAAATGATTTTATTGTTGTGCATGATGTTATTGCTGTGTCTATGATGAGCATTCTGGTATATGCATGATGTGTGTGTGCATTGATAAGGTTTAATTCCACTATGTATGTTAATATGAATTTTCACATGCATATAGTTGTTAAGGAATTTCTTAATATGGCCTTGTGGGTGAAACTTAGCACCCTCTACATTGTTCATGTTCTCTCCATGATTGGATCGATGGGAGGGGATGTGACATGGCATCACGTGTATTTTTTAGATATCTACTCACTAGGAGCTATTTATCGCTATGCTGATAGGATTGAGTAGAAGTTTTAGCAATAGAAAAAGTGGGGGTTTGGGTATGCAAATTTCTTTCAACATAAGTATGGATAATGTATCCCTAACTCGCAACAAAAGGGGCAAATCAAGGAGATCCAACCTTGAGAAAACAAGTCAAAGTTGCAAGCAAATGATGGAAATGAGAAGTAAAAAAGGACATTGGGAAGTGGTGTGAGTTTCGTAAAAGTCCTTGGCATGACCCTTACAAATGCCAATCGAAATAGTCATTGTTGAATGAGATTAAAGAAAGAGATTCAAAAACTAACTTAGAATCTAATTCTAAACAGGATAAGGGGAAACACATGATTTATGCATAACCCAATGCTACCATTACAACCACAAAGATCCAATCAGAGGATCCAAAATATCTTGAAGAGGGGGACTGCCTCTTCCATTCATAGAAGTGGGTAAAGGGGACCCCACTACATTTTATTGTTGATAGTGGGATCCAACATAACTTAATTTCAGCTGACGTCATCAAGATATTGAATTTTTTGAAAAACACCACAACCATACACCACTAGTTGAATGAGCTAAGTTCATGAGATCCACACCAATCAACAATGCCACCTGCCATACAACATCAATCCCTTCAAAGATGACGTAATGTGTGATGTTTCCCCTCTTGATTTTTGTGATGTTTTAGGAAAACCATATATGTGGAAACATCATGTTGTATATGAGTCTCGATCTTGTAGTGTCATTGTTTCTTTGGGAAAAAAAACTCTATAGGATACCAAGGGTTTCTAACAACTACAATCTTTTTGATCTCAGCCAAGCAGTGTAGGAAGGTAATATCTAATAACAAGAAATTCATCCTCTTCATGATTTACTTTGGAAGTGAATGGAAGATCAAAACATCATCCATTACCTCTACACGAGCTTTCCATACAACAAAAGTAGGTGGAAAAAGTATTAGAATAATACAAATCTCTTCACCTCACCATCTATGGTTCCTCTACAATGCTAGGAAAGGAATTCAATTGATTTGGTACCTGATGAAACTCTACCTAATGGCCCAATATATAGGTTCTCTCTACTAGAAAATGAAGAAATAAAATGCCATATTCATGAGTTAATCCAAAAGGGGCACATCCCATTGAGCTCCCCACGTTGCAGGAGTCCAATTGTGTTGGTTCAAAATAAAGATGGTACATGGTGACTCTGTATTGATTATAGGGATCTAAATAAAATCACAGTAGGGAATCGATATCCAATTCCACAGATTCATGATCTTGACCAGCTCAAGTGGGCCAAGTATTTTAGTAACATTGATATGAAGTCCAACTACCACCAGGTATCAATTGAGAAAACCGATATTTGGAAGATTGACTTCGAGTACAAAGAAGGTATTTTCGAGTGGTTGGTCATGCCTTTTGGTTTGAATAATGATCCAACCACTTTCATGTGGACGATGGATGACATTTTGTGTCTGTTCATCAATTATTTTGCGGTCATATATATGGACGACATCCTCATCTTCAACAAGAATTGGGTTGAGCATTTGGAGCACTTTCAACAAGTCCTTAACACTCTATGTCAACATAAATTATATGCAAATCTAGAGAAATGATAATTTGGAATTAATAGAATCCAATATTTAGGATACATCATGGATGTTATTGGTGTGCATGTGGATCTAGCCAAGATCCATGTCCTTCGTGACTGGTCAACCCCAAAAACTCTAACCGAGCTCTTTAGGTTCTTTGGCCTTGCCAAATTCTATCATCGGTTGGTATTGGAGTTCTCTCATATCACTTGGTCCCTCATCCAAGTGACCAAGGGTGGTTCCAAAGACAAGTTTGCTTTGGCTAAGTCAAAACAAAAATAATTTGAGGAGCTGAAACACTGCCTATGTTCAACACTAGTACTCACCTTACCAAATATTCCATAACCATTTGAGATTGAGGTAGATGCTTCAGTCTATGTTGTTGGTGCAGTCCTCATTCAGCATGGCCATCTAGTGGCATACCATAGTGAGACACTCTTAGATGTCGTCTGTAAATACCCCACCTACGATAATGAAATGTATTCCATTGTATAAGTCTGCAACCAATGGAAACATTACATTTTAGGAAAAGAGACAATCATCCACATTGATCATAAGCCCTTGTAGTTCATGCAAACACAAGGAAAGATATAGAATGATCGCCATCGAAAGTGGTTGACATATTTGCAACAATTCCACCTATTTACCACCTAACCAACTAGGTGAGAAACGATGTACCATGAAGACAAACAAAGTGTACCTAGCAATTTTTTTAAAGCTCTAGAAGACCCAACAAGACAATTTTTCCCCTTTCTCCTCCTCTTCTCCATGAAATTTTTGCATCCCTAAGGGGGATTTTGTAAATATATGTTAGAATGTTGGTATTTTTTTGTAAAACATAGTTACCTAGAACTTTATCATTAGGGAAGTCCTTTCAACAAGTGTTTTTTTTCTTGGATAATTAAATTTTCTCTTTAACAATTTTAATTATTTGAGTTTTTTTCACTCAAAATTACTCCAAAGTGGTGAAGGGTGTTGTAAGGTCAAGAACATGGGGTAATTAAGGTTTATGAGTGTTGTATACTACCATGCTAAACATCATCTAGAGTATTGCGGGATTTCATTAAGTTTTACTTAGTTTAAATTTTTAATGTTTTGTAAATAAAAATGTCCCTCAACATAAAATGTTGTAATGTAAAAGAGGGGTAAGTGGTACTTAATAATGTTGTATAGGGGTATGGGTACTCAAAATCAATGGCATGATACCCTATATACCCTTGAACCAACTTTTGGGTCAATTACTTAATTTTTGATAGGTTATGGTCATGTTTTCCTAAGTCAGTCAATTTTCAACATAAAATTTGATTTAATTAAAAATGCTGAAAATTGCCTAAGTCAATAGTTAAATAATTTTGAGGACAATTTTGTGTATTTAAGGCTAAGGGGAACTAAGGTAAGTTAAAAATACCCTAGAGGACCCCTCTTTACTCACTTTTCACCTTTTCTAAAGAGGGGTGTTTTTCTCTTCAAGAGATGGGTACACTTCATAAAGTGAAGAGGGAGGCCAAGAGTGGGCATCAAGAGAGGGGGTCCCACCTTCCTAGGAAAGGTGCCCACCTCTATCTAGTCCATTCAATGTAATTTGGTGGGAGAGGAATTAGGTTTTCCTCATTCCCTCTTTTACCCTTGGGTTTTCTCTCTCATAGAGGGAAGCCTTCTTGGGCATTTGCATGCTTTCCAAATGGCACACATGCAAAGGGGATATCCCCTCTTATTTTCGTATATAGAGAGGCCTATCCCTCTCAATTAGGCTGTATTTTTCTCTAATATCTCATTATCTCATGCTCTCACTCTCTCATGCTTTAACTTTGCTCCAGGATAAGTGAGCCATTGTAATTTCCAACTATTGTTCATAATACAAAGAAATATTTGGGGGAGATCTTGTGTGTTTCTCATCATGGATAGCTTGATGCCATTTTACTTTTCTTGCATATGCTATTGGAGGCCAAGGAAGAAAAATTATTTTCTTTGGTGTTATATATTTCATTTTTGTGTATATTTTATGAGCTTCCCCATTGTATTTTGGAAGTTCATGCATTTCTTGGTTGAATAATGTGATTTTACAAGTCATTTTGGTTGAAACTCACCTTTCTTGGCTTTGTGTAGAAAATATTTCAAGTTGCAGGTTTCCCAAGTTGGAGAGTGCAATTCCTTTATTGGATACCCCACTTCTTCAAGCATTTAGAAGAGAAAAGAGCACACTTTCTTCCCAAAATTTTTATTTTCTGCAATCTTTATTTACTTTCATTTACATAACTAAATCTTGTAAAAAACATCACTTTAACGTTTTATTTCGTGCTAGTTTACTTGTCTAAAATTGCATAATTTTTTCATACATTTTTTGCCCTAACATTTATAGTGTCATGTTGATGCCCGTAAATTCGCAGGTAACAAGAGTTAGGGATTCTCCCCAGTAAACGTTCCCAACTAGCCCATTACTGTTTGGTATGGGGAATCTGTCCAGTTTACGGTCCGACTATCGTAGGTTAAGTAAAAAAATAAAAGGTTTTACTAGTTACGGCTTGGTCCATCGTGTATATTTTAGTTTTTTGAATTTAAGTACAATATGCAAGTGACTATCTAAGAATGCAAATTGATAGAGAATACGAGGAGCAGTCACAATGTGATGTGCAGGTTTTTACCTCTTGCCTTAACTCACTCGCATCTAAATCACACACAAAAAGAAACTAAAACTAACTATCTAACCTATCCCTAGGGAGAAATATTATCATTTATCAATGAGTAATGTATTTCTGCACATGCATTAAGAAAAATCACAGATAACTGTTACTTATTTCAAAACACATGAACATTAATAGATATATGAACAACAAGATAGCTCATTGTTTATGAAAAGCCTTCATTACTCACATTGGAAATTTCATGGAATAAACTAGAGGGCATTCATAACTAGAACATAGGTTCAAAGAGTTAGAACGATCTCACAGTTAATGGACACAAGCTGAAAATGAAATTGTTCACATTCAACAAATCCATAGCACAGCATTTGAAATCTTCCACCAAGCTTTCTCCAACAGGAAACTTGTAATTCTTATTGCAAAAGGAAATAGTTCTTCTTACAACATAATCTCACAAATCTATCTGGGAAAAAGTCCTTTATTACCTCTAACTCTCCTATATTTATACAAAATAACAAAACTTTTGGCCTGCCCCCTTGGTGACCTTTGGGATCCCTCTGTGACCTTTGGGCTCCCCCCAACCGTTTAATCTCACAATTTTGTCTTTTAGTGAGTGCTCATGATTTATACAATACATTACATTTCAGATTAAGATTTAAGAGCACTTTATAAAAAAGGGACCAACTTGGTAACTGATGAACTTTTCCCAAGCCTGGGATTCTGCTGCTATCAATTCTGCTTAGTAATTTGTTGGTCTTTTTGATATCCTGTTGATCTCAGACCTTCACTTTTTTTTTTAAGAAACATCTCTGCATCTTACTTTTCCTTTCCTCATCCAACTCCCTTCCGCTTTGTCTTTTAGATATGTCTTCTTTGCAGCAGCAATCATCTTGTCATGAATAACCAAAAACTGTATCAATCCATTTACCTTCTCCGTATGCATTCTGTAAGATAAACTATACACAGTGTTAATGCATGAAAAGAAAAAATGACGACACAAATAAATCTTGCGAGTTTGTGTCTTGAAAACCGCTAAAACCACTGTCCAAACTAAAATCACAAGCCTGATAAAACATATTATCTCAATCCAAGCCGCATCTGGACTAATTCAAAATCCTCTGATGGAAGTATGAATCATAACAATGTAACTGCCAATCCAAACCCTGAGCTGGGCTCTTCATCTCGGAGAAAAACTAGACTCGACCAAAACCCAAGGAGAAACTCCGCTGTCCCAAAAAATAGAGTAAAAGCACACAAAAATGGCAAGAAAATCCCTCACTGGCGGGAAAAAAACTAAGTATCAGGCAGACAAACTCTTCATTGGCGAATGGAACAACTGTATGTCGGGCGGTCAGTTCANTTCATTGGCGAATGGAACAACTGTATGTCGGATGGTCAGTTCACTAAGTCGCCGCAACGACAGAAATCATACGGAATAAGGGTTCCATGACAAAATAAAACATTGGCAAAACAAAACACTAAAAACTGTCATATAGGCATCAAAGATCAGAACCACTACCTGCTAAACACATAGGCATCGGTGATCAAAAGGACTAACCAGAATGCGTCAGCAGAATAGTTCATTACACAGCTGCAATGGCAGGAGATAGACAGATTAAAGGTTCCGCAGTCAACATAAAAATATCGGCGGTCGGCAACTCTAAAGCTAAAGGTCGGAGCTCAGAACCACTAATCATCGGCGAGATAGTTTACTAGAAAGCCACAACGGCGGATGTCAAACCAACTATGGCTCCTGGGATAAATTGAAAACATCAGGGATCGAAAAATTTAATGACTATGGATTGGTGAGTTTAACACTAAGCATCTCTGCAGTTTGGGTGAGATAAACAACAAAGCCTTCGAAACGATGACGTCACTCGAGACTAGAACTCCGACTATTTGCCAAAAACATTTCGATAGTGAAAACAAAAAATCATCGCAAAGAAAAAAAGTTTGAACCAATAAAACCACGTAATCGACGAAAGAAAAACTATATATCGGCCTATTCTCTATCTGTTCTCCGAAACGACGGTGATATAGAAGGCTAATGCTCTAACCGTGATAAAATAAAAATGCCGATAGTCTAAAGAAAAATGAAATAAAAGCGCATCGGTGAAAATAAGAACTGTCCATCGGGAAGTTCATTACTTACCCTCCGCAACGGCGGCTGCATAGAGAACTACCGCCCCGATCCAGACATAAATAAACTTCAGACAGCGATAAAGGAAATCATTTTTAAATCAAAAGGCCATCAATTTCAACTTCACAGTCAAAACCATCAGCTGGACAAAAAATAATCATTCAACTTCCGAAAGTGGTAAACAAATTACCTCAATTCAACCTCAAAAGATCCAAATTTGTAGCAGAGGAACAACAGAGTTCAACAATCACAAACAAATCCACGCAAGATAAAATTAAAAGGAGGGTCCAAAATTTTAAAAAAATCTGGGAAATAGTTGCAGTTGCAACAATTGACGACTACCTGGTGAACCCAGATCTCTGGACAATTTCTTCCTTAAGTAAAAGACTGTTTGACAATAGAACCAACATGTTGAATTCTTCTTAGATGTTTGGATTTCCCCAATGGAAAATGTATGTACTTTTAATCATTGATGATAGTCCAATTTAGGAAAATGGGAACCAAGATTTCAAAGTCAAGATAACTCTTTTGAGGCTAGGAATATGAATTTCATTTTTTACCTCTGTCTTCGGGTAGCTCCCAGCTTGGACACCACGGGATTGTAACATATGGTAAACAGAAATATTCATTTGTTCCTCATTCCCATGTCATTTTGCACCTTTTTGTGCTTTTGGATTTTTTTGTCCTTTTTGAGTTCTCCTGCATGCCTTTCTTTCCGAATTTTTATTCAGGCTCCTCTATCCATATTGTCCTTTTGTGTGAGAGATGTATTTAATTTTCTGATGATGGACGGAGAAGAACTTTGGCAATTTCGTACTCATATGGTTCAGTACTTCGTTTTGATACATATTTCTTTCTTAGGAGATTTTTGACTCTTATTTTCCTTTTGGCTTTCAATTCTTGGCATGGGATCATTTATATATAATATACTGTTTACCCTGCTTCCTTTCCATGGGTCTTTTGTTGTCACCCCCTAAGACATTTTTAAATGTGAGATGGATGGAGCCTCGAAATAGTATTCCAGACCTTTTGATCCTAAGTTATTTTACTAGGATTAAGTAGGACTTCAATGTGTTCATAGCCATTTAGGAAAACTGCTAAACTAGAAGAAATTCTTTCAGATAAATCAATAATACACAGTCTTATAATCAAGGATTTTTGTTAACCGGAATTATGATGCTCTCCATGCAACCAAAAGTTTGTTTCTTTTATTGAAATCAATCAAAATCTAACTAAAACCAGCGTAGATCCAAATCCTAGGCTCTATCAAGCGCCGAGAGGGATCAAATTTCTCTAGGTGCAAACCTCTTCTAAAGTATTACACTCAATGAGCTATCAACTTTGGTATTATTAATACAAATAACGTTACAAAACGTTACAAGATCTCCCCCATACTGGGTTGTAAAGAGCCTCTCGGCTCCATAAGTATGATATTAATTTATGTATAAACAATATTTATTAA
>LPNX010453392.1:69495-92279 GCA_001517045.1 Pseudotsuga menziesii
CACTTCTCGGCGCAACAAACAAAAATAAAATAAATAAAAAATAGACAACCAAAAGAGTTTATTTATGTACAAGATAATAAAAAAACCAAGAAAAATAAAGTTTGAGAACTAAACCACTAATTGGTCAGTTCTCTGCCCACCCCTATAAATCTGGCAACTTGTAGGTTAAGGGGCTAGGCTTGACTGGAAATTGAAAAAAGGCCTACCCATTATCTAATCCTACTGTAATTGAATAAAAAACTACATCTACTACTTTACAATCAATCTCATCAACCCATGAAAATCGAAGGAGATCGAGCTGGGTGTTTGGTGTATTGCTAGCTTCTTCTGCTTGGTAGTTTCCCGGTTCTAGTTCAATTAGATAATTTCCCAACACAGAATTCACTGGTTCATTTTTTCTTCCAATTGAGTAACATTGTGCTTCATGTGGGGCTCTCTTAATATTTTTATCTGATTTGGACTTCCCTTATGAGGCAGCCACAGATGAGACCAATATGATGCGAAATACCCATTTAGCCTTGCTGACCAGTCTCGATTCAAAACAAGTCCATAAACATCAGGTATGTCTGCTACTACAATATCAATGTACTGACATATATTTTCATTTGCAGATAAGTGAATCAAAACATCTTCCATTTCCTCGACTACTTTCACAGTGGTCTTGTCTAGCTGAGTAACCTGCCAGGTAGTTGGTTTAGGTTGTCCATTGATCTTCTTGTAGAATGACAGAGGCATAACATTGAATGCTGACCCTGAGTCTACTAAACAATTGTGCACATTATGGTTTAAAATCTCAAAATTCAAAAGGAATGGTGGGGTTTTAAACCTAGCCTTACCTCCCACACTTGCTTCAACAATTTCTTCTATAGGTTGGTTGTTAGTGGGAAGCTCTTTGTTTGGTACTTTGAGATTTTCCTTGGCATTATCAATTTTGTCTTCAAAAGGCTTAACAGGCATGCTGACTTGTTTCGGATATTGACCGGTAATGGTAAATTCAGGTATTTTATCATCTGTGTTGTTCTTCTAATTTTTCTTTACATTCTCTTAAAGTCTCTTAATTTTCAGGAGTATGGAATTTTCTTTATTTAACAAACCTTGACTTCTCGTTGTCACATTTATTTCTGATGTTTCTTCCTGTTTCAGTGAACTTTCCTCTTCTGTATAAAAAAGTGAGACACAGTCCCATAAAAACAAAGAATCCTCTTCTTGTTTTTCTATGGGTTGGTTACTTTTTTCTGTTAGTTTGGAGTCCAATAGCCGATTCATTACTAATGTCATTGAATTTATCCATTGGGGACAATTTTTCTCAGAATGAGGCTGCAGATGAAAGGTGTTGAGGAGGTTTAGATTGATTGTTGTCTTCTCTCTCTTTATAGTAAGGCTTGTATGCTTTATGAGCCTCCTTTTCTTTTTCCAAATATATCACTCTGTTAGATAGCTTCTGCTTCATTTTCAACATTCCTTCAAAGTCATGTGATTGCTCATCCTTAGGCTTAGTCAGTAACAATGCTTGCTTGCCAAAAGTTTTTTCTCCCGACTGCTCAGGACAATCTTCTATGTGCTCTTTTTTAGCTTCTACTCTCTCATCTTCTTCATAAGTTTCTGACAATGTAGGATTGACTGACATCTTGGCAAACATGGCCAATTCAGGCCCTAGAGCTGAAGTATAGTATTCAATCAAAACTTTATCAGATGGTTTATTAGTTGCAGAAAAATTCTTTATATAAGCAGCAAATCTTTGAGTGAAATTATGCACTTTTTCTTTTCTTTCTTTCTTTAAAGCACATAACCCTTTCATTAGAGCTGCATGAGTTTTCTGGACAACATATTTACTCCTAAATATTCTTTCAAATGTGTCCCAGTCTGTGATTGAATTTGTAGGCAGAGCAAAATACCATGAGGCTGCTGTTCCTTTCAGGGTATGTGGGAACAATCTACAGACTACATCTTCATGTTCTCCAGCCCGTAGTCCTTCTATAGCCAAGTAAAAGATTTGCAAATGATCATCTACCAAAATCTTTTCACTTGGGTCAAAATTAGGCAACATTTTCTCAAAAGCTTGAGGTAAGTCATGCAAAGGAGGTGTTAGGTTTAATGGTGATCTATCCCTCCAAGCAGGTGGTGGATTTGGTGGGTTGGGTGGCTGATTTGCATTTATATTTGCCATGATTTTAAGTGGAGAGTGAGGTGGTGAATGAACAAGGGTATGAGCAGGTGAACAGTAAGGTGTATCTGGGTCCAACTGATTCATAGGTTTAACAACTTCCTGTAAGGTCGTTTCTACCAGTTCTTCAAAATCTTCAACCAACACTACGTCTTCCAATATAGGGCAGTCTTTCTTTCGATATTATCTTCTGGTTAAGGCAGGGATAATGGGTAATCCTTCGATCTTCTTTGCATAAGCCCTAGTAATTCTTCTCAAATTGTCAACTACTTCGTTATCGACAGGATACAAAAACTTTTTACCCTTCTCTTCAAGAATTGGATTGGGAAACAAACTACTCTCAGAACTGTTACCGGTGTAGTAATTTCGAGGAAATGAGATTTCCTTGGCCAGCTATGCATTGGTAGCCCTCCTTATAGCGCCAAAAACTATTGATGCCTGGAAATTCACATGTAACAACAATTAGGGATTCTCCCCAGTAAACATTCCCAACTAGCCCGTTACTGTTTGGTATGGGGAATCCATCCGGTTTACGGTCTGACTACCATAGGTCAAGTAACAAAATAAAAGGTTTTACCGGTTACGGCCCATCCACCGTGTATATTTTAGTTTTTTGAATTTAAGTATAATATGCAAGTGCCTATCTAAGAATCCAGATTGATAGAGAATACAAGGAGCAGTCACAATGTGATGCGTAGTTTCTTACTTCTCGTTTGAACTCACTCGCATCTAAATCACACACAACAAGAAACTAAAAATAACTATCTAACCCATCCCTAGGGAGTAAGATTATCATTTATCAATGATTAATGTATTTCTACACATGCATTAAGAAAAATCACAGATAGCTGTTACTTATTTCAAAACACATGAACATTAATAGATGTATGAACAACAAGATAGCTCATTGTTTATGAAAACCCTTCATTACTCATAGTGGAAATTTCATGGAATAAACTAGAGCATATTCATAACAAGAACATAGGTTCAAAGAGTTAGAACGATCTCACAGTTAATGGACACAAGCTGAAAACAAAATAGTTAACATTCAACAAATCCATAGCACAGCATTTGAAATATTCCACCAAGCTTTCTCCAACAGGAAACTTGTAATTCTTATTGCAAAAGGAAATAGTTCTTCTTACAACATAATCTCACAAATCTATTTGGGAAAAACTCCTTTATTACATCTAACTCTCCTATATTTATACAAAACAACAAAACTTTTGGCCTGCCTCCTTGGTGACCTTTGGGCTCCCCTCCAACCGTTTAATCTCACAATTTTGTCTTTTAGTGAGTGCTCATGATTTATACAATACGTTACATTTTAGATTAAGATTTAAGAGCACTTTATAAAAAAGGGACTAGCTTGGTAACTGATGAACTTTTCCCAATCCTGGACCTCTGCTGCTATCGATTCTACTAAGTAATTTGTAGGTCTTCTTGAGATCCTGTTGATCTCAGACCTTCACTTTTTTTTTTTAAGCAACATCTCTGCTTCTTACTTTTCCTTTCCTCATCCAAATCCCTTCTTCTTTGTCTTTTAGATATGTCTTCTTTGCAGTAGCAATCATCCTGTCATGAATAACCAAAAACTATATCTGTCCATTTACCTTCTCCGTATGCATTTTGTAAGATAAACTATACATAGTGTTAATGCATGAAAAGAAACAATGACGAAACAAAGAAATCCTGCGAGTTTGTGTCTTGAAAACTGCTAAAACCACTGTCCAAACTAAAATAACAAGCCTGATAAAACAAATTATCTCAATTCAGGCCGCATCTAGACTAATTTGAAATCCTGTGATGAAAGTATGAATCCTAACAGTGTAACCGCGAATCAGAACCCTAAACTGCGCTCTTCATCTCGAAGAAAAACTAGACTTGACCAAAACCCAAGGATAAACTCTGCTGTCCCAAAAGATAGGGTAAAAGCACACAAAAATGGCAGGAAAAACCCTCACCGACGGGAAAATTACTAAGTATCAGGCGGACAAACTCTTCATCGGTGAATGGAACAAATGTATGTCGGACGGTCAGTTCACTGAGCCGCCGCAATGGCAGGAATCATACAGACTAAGGGTTTTGTGGAAAAATAAAACATCGACGAAATAAAACACTAAAAACTGTCATACAGGCATCAGAGATTGGAACCAATACCCACTAAACACATAGGCATCAACGATCAGAAGGACTAACCATAATGTGTCGGCAGAATAGTTCATTACATAGACGCAACGGTGGGAGACAGACAGACTAAAGGTTTCGCAGTCAACATAAAAAAATCGGCGGTCGACAACTCTAAAGCTAAAGCCCGGAGCTCAGAACCACTAATCATTGGAGAGATAGTTTACTAGAAAGTCGCAACGGTGGATGTCAAACCAACTACGGGTCCCGAGACAAACTGAAAAAATTGAGGATCAGAAACTTTAATGACGACGGATCGGTGAGTTTAACACTAAGCATCTTCGTAGTGTCGGTGAGATAAACAACAAAGCCTCCGAAACGGTGGTGTTGCTCGAGACTAGAACTCCGACTATTTGCCAAAAACATTCCGATAGCGAAAACAAAAAATCATTGCAAAGCAAAAAAGTTTGAACCAATAAAACCACGTAATCAGTGAAAGAAAAACTATCTATCGGCCTTTTCTCTATTTTTCCTTCGAAACGACGGTGATATAGAAGGCTAATGCTTTGACCGTGATAAAATAAAAAAACCGATAGTCCAAAGAAAAATTAAATAAAATCGCATTGGTGAAAATAAGAACTGTCCATCGGGAAGTTCATTACTTACCCTCCGCAACGGTGGCTATGTAGAGAACTACTGCTTCAATCCAGACATAAATAAACTTTAGACAGCGATAAAGGAAATCATTTTTAAATCAAAAGGCCATCAATTTCAACTTCACAGTCAAAATCTTAGCTGGACAAAAGATAATCATTCAACTTCCTAGTCCATATTTCTCTGAGAGGAAATATTATCTCAAAATTCTTATTTTTCTTTTCCCACCTTTTCCCATTGGGCAAAGTTGTGTGGCTAGTTTAATCTTAGATAGTTTTCACTCTTTATTTTCAGCCACCCATTACATGCAAAGGTAGTTGGGATTTCCCACCCTTGCATTGCAAGATATGAATGACTAGGATTTGATTTACTTTGCCTTATTATTCAACATTTAGTTCATCCTCCCCCCCCCCCCCGTCTTCCTTTTGGAAGGGGGTTGTGAGTCTAGCTCACAATTTATTTCTTTCATTATATTTTAATTTATAAATTGTTGCCCACACCTTGCATGTGAAGTGGATTTTCTCTCCTATAAAATTGTGTTGGCTAGTTTAGTTTGTTTTGATTAACAATTTTTATTATTTTGGCGAGATAATAAACCTTGCCTCTCTTTTGTCCCGTATTCACTCTCCTTGTTGATTCGACCAATCTCAGGTGACAAGAAAGGGCCAAAGATTGATTTGGATAGAATAATTAGGCACTTTAACTACGTATTTACAAATTAAGAAAATAAGGACTAGTTTGTGGATATAGAGGGGTAGAGGTTGAAGGGAGACTCGTGGCAGTTTGTGTCCTCTTGTTTAGCACCCAAATTTTCTTTGGAGATGATTTGTGGAGCTAGAAGGGAATCTTGTTTTTTTTCTTGTTGAACACCCAACAATTTCTGTCAATCAAAGAATAATGATTAGAGTTAGTCACATTAGATTATGTTTTTTCTTTTCTCTTCCCAAACACTAATTCCCTAAGCTAAAGTGAGAACTAAAATTCATTAAAATTTAAAGGGAAATTTGCAAATCCTTACAAACAATTGATATTTTCACATTTACTTTTCAAAGATTTTTCATTCAAGTTTTTTTTTTCTTTTTCCGAAGCAAGTTTTATTTGTTACAAGCAAGCATTTTCATTCATTTGACTTTACAACATTTTCTTGTATGTTTCGATTTTAAAGTAAATTGTATTCACTATTTACATATTGTTGTATCATCTTATTACATTAAGCAAGTAATTTTTCTTTTTCATTTGTTGTGACTCACTATCCCAATAGATAATGCACTGGAATTGTAAGTAACTGATTATTTCATTCTTTAGTTTATTTATTTTTCAAGAAGGTTTAACTATCATCAAAATATTGGTTGCATTTTGCATGATTTATTGTCCAAACTCATTAAGTATTTTAAATAATAATTCAACTTCTAAATCTATCCTAACAAAATTTTAAAAAATTCAGTAAATAGGGACTACCCCCCTGGATCTTTAGGAGTTGAACCTAAATAGAGGAGTTAGGAATCAAGGTGACAATACGTTCTAGATTTGTATATTTCCCTTGATGAAAAACCTAGTGAGTTGAATACTTTTCCATGATAAAGTGTGTATTAGGCGACATCATTTTTGGTGTCATTTTCAGAGATAAGTATCGTGTTCCTGATTAATTGATTTTTTTAAAATTTTTATTTAAAAGGTCTAAAGAATTAATAACACAAGTATAAATGTTATTAGAAATTGCTTAATATTCAATTGGTGACTACACTTTAAAATTCGGTAAGGTATTCTACTAGGAGAAACTCGAGGGGTTTATTTGGTCCCCTCCCCGAACCTGAAAGGGTTTATAGGAGAGAAAATATACTAGTTCTTCATAGACTCCTTACAAGTCTTTGAGAAGAAGCAATCTCTGATATACATTTGTTATTTGTGCATAATAATCCTTTAATAACATCACAAATAGATGATTTGTACAAACCATGTGATTTATCAAATGTCCAAGGTTATCCTCATCAAATTCCTGACAAAGATCTTGATAAATTGCCTTCTTTTTATGGAAATAACGTTGTTAGTGAAAAGACTCATGTTTGAAATTTTAGCTTTTGCATTAGCAAGTGGTGCAAAGATGAAACTCTTTGTTTTGCCCTTGGATGAAGATGCCCTTGATTGGTTTTCAAAGCAAGATGATGATAAGTTTAGTTCTCTTCAAGAAATCATGGATACCTTTAATCAAAGATGGGGTGATAAGAAAGTGGATTGTGTTTTTCTAGCTTCTTTACATGCAAGTCAAAATAAGGAAAATGAGACCATGGAAGAATTTAATATAAACTTTAATGACTTAGTCAAAATTCTAAATAATAATATTAGACTTTCTAATGATGCCATATTAATACATTATATGGAATCCTTTGATGGTGATATTATATATCAATTAAGAGACAAGGAACCATCAAATCTATAGGAAGCATAAAAGTTATTTGTCAAAATTGAAAAGAACATGCAATCTTCTAGGAAGTCAGCTAATATTCTTGGTTTCACAAGGGGGGCTTACTCCAAATCTCATGAAGATAAGAAGAAGAAACCAGAAACCCAAGAATCTTGAAGTGATTCCGTTAATGAAATCACTCAATTAATTAAGAAAATATAGATTAGCCATGCAAATAAAATGACAACTATGCATAACAACTTGATAGATATGGAAAGGGAACAAGCAAATATATTCCACCCTAAGCATAATGAAAAATTAAAAAAGAAGCCTTCATCTCAAGAACATTGACTTCTCAATCCTTTGGAAACCAATAATATGGTTGATCACCAAGTATTTCCTTATTGTAGGCCTTGTGGTGAATTCGATGAAGAATCCACATGCCAAATCTTTCTTCAGATCTATGAGGGTGGGCCTGCAAAAGAATAGATAAGAATGTTTATACAAAGTTATGATGTGTTCATAAACAATTCTGTGGAATTAAAGGAAAGTAGTAACTACATGGAAAAAGTGATAAAAATATATGGTCCAAAACCTTCTCCTAAGAAAGTAGTAAAAATGGATAAGTATAGGGGCATCACATATAATATAAGAGGAACTCAAAGTCAATATAGGCCTCAAACTAGCACTTCAAAAGTACTTTTACCCCTATAGAAAATGTTCCTTCAGATAAATAATTAAATATTGAGTTAGGAGGATGGATAAATAATGCAAAGGTGATGGTTCTTGTAGCAGTACTTGTAAAGATACCATCCCAGAAGGATAATATACTCAAAGCCTTATAATACCCTCCTTCAAGCAGTGGTGTGTGAAAGAATAATCATAAGAATATGGAAAGGTAACTAGTAGAAGCTTATCAGGATGCCCATGTAATTTTGAAAACTATGGATAGAGAAAATAAGCAGAATGCTCCCTTCTTTATCACCTTGTTGGTAAATGGGAAAATCCTCCTTAATTGCATGCTTCATTCAGGGGCTAGCTTATGTGTTATGTCTAAGAAAGGAATGGAGCAAATAAACTTAAGAATATCAAGGCCTAATCATAACATTTGTGCTATCAACAACAAGGTGATAGAAGTGCATGGATTAATTAAGGATTTGCAAGTCCATCTTGTCACCTTTCCTGATAACCAAATAATGATGGATATAGTGGTAATTGATGTGCTTGATGCTTGGGGTATGCTACTTTCAAGGAAATGGGCATCCGATTTGGGAGGTAAGTTGCAAATGAATTTGACTTATCCTACTATTACTACCTTTCATGGAACTATGGTTAGACTAAATAGATAACTTGAAAGAAAAAATAAAAATCCAAGAAATGAACTGAAGTATAAGTCATATGAAATCAGAAACTATGATATCTTGTTTAGTTTTATGGAAATTATCAGGGAAAAGGTTAAAGAAAAAAAACAAAATGAAGTGTGGAAAATGCATTTTGATGGGGCATGTTATCACCCTGTAATTTTCCTATGGTTGCAGTAGGAAGTCATAGGGGTAACCATTTCAAACCAATATTTAGACTGTAGTCTAGCCTTACAGTCAAAGAGGGCTCTCTCTTTTTCATAGAAACATTCACATATACATTTGGCTTTAATCAAGTAGTCAAAAGGCTAGATTTTGATAGTAACAAGATATTTGCAGATTTAAAGATGGTAAAACAGATAAACAAGAAAAACCATTGGGAAATGGAGTCACAGCCTGTAAATATTCAAGGGGATTACAACAATAATGAGTGGGGATTTTCCTATGAAATATGAGGCAATGTGGATATTATGTTCATTCAAATTATCTTGAAGTGATGACAGAGGGAAATGAGGAGAGATACCAGTAAAAAACATAGGCATCTATCAAAGGATGAATCTCTGGGCACACCTTTAGCAGAAATATAAAAGAGGGGAAATAACTGAAATAGAGCACCTATCGATGGATGAATTCTATCATAGTCATTACCAATACAACCAATACAATTTTTTACGGAATGAGCATTAACAAAAATGAATTCCTTGCATACAATCTAGAAATGTATTAGTAGAAAGCAAATATATAAAAATGAAATACATGAAACAAAGACTAAAAATGAAACAACTTGATGAATCTTAGAAAACTCAGAGCATACTTTTCATTAAATATTCCAAGAAAATAATAGAGCTACAAAACTCGAGCGCTAAGGCTTTTGAATGAAAGTTCCAACCCTTTCTTCCTCTTTTGAGGGTATATTTATAGTGTAAACAGGATCCCAAGACCAACATCGAAACAGAGCCAAATATAGTTCAAAGAGATTGGGGATAAAACCCAAACGCATAAAATCCTAACAAATTATGATTTGGAGGACTCCCATGATCACAAAAATCAAAACAGGAAACGACGCTGGGATGTGTATGATGGATCAAAATAGAAAACCTGACAACTAGAACCCAAATTCGCTTGCTGAAAACGATAATCTGCAACAGTTTTCTTCATCCCGGTGCCTTCAACCAACGAAATCAATCTCCAGAATTGATCTTAGCAAGATTCATTATTGGTTGTCGATATGGGTCTTGCAGAAAACAAAATTCCACTCTTTTATAACCAAAATTTTGTCTTTTCCGGTTTTTGACCTTCAATTTTATCTTTTTGCTGTGGGGTTAATCTGGACCGTTGATCTAAGATGCAGAATTTTTCTAGACCGTCTATCTGAGATCAAAGATGTGGGCTACAGAAAATGAGATGCAGGGATTCAACCTTTTCTGCCACCAAATTTTTTTGCTTCTGCATTTCTGCTTCCTCCTTTCCGCCTCCGCGATTTTTCAGAAAGCGAAAAACGAAACTTCAACTTTTGTGAAAGGAGAATCTAAATTTTCCACTCCGCACTTTTCTAGAAAGCGGAAAGCGGAACTCCGACTTTCAATTTTCTCACGCAAAAATACTTAAGTTTCTTGCTTTCCAATTTCTACCCCTCTACTTTCTTATGCACCACTGATCTGTGTAGGAATTTTCCTGGTCGTCGGATCTGGCGGATTGTAGAAATCGGGACTTCAACTTTTCATGACTAAAATATTTGTATTTATGTTTTCTAATTTTTGCCCTTTTTATTCTTTTCCAAGTTGTTGATCTGGGTGGAAGCTTTTTGAACCATCGATCTGGCAGATCTCGGAAATAAGAAATCGAGATTCTAATTCTCCAAATCAAACTTATTTTCCTTTTCTGCCCCTTTTTCTTTCCGCACTGTTGATCTGGGCGGAAGCTCTCTGAGCCGTCGGATCTTGGATCGCAGAATGCAGAAGTCAGGATTCTACTTTTTATAATAAAATTTTTACCTCTTCTAGACTTTCGCTCCCAATTCTCCTTGGTGGAAACAATTTTTGGCCCTTTGGTCTTATCTGTGATGCATCTGGTCTGTCCATTGTGGTCCTCTTTTAGCCTTGATCGAAGTTTTCTTACTTGGGAACATTTCCAAGGTCACGCTAAAGGATTTTTTAAATGTATTGATACTTTCGACCAGGAATGGATCCTTCAGAACCTGATCAACACTTGCTCAAGTTATATAATATTAAATTGTTTTTGACCCTACCCTTCATTTTTTACTAGTCTAGACCTTTGCAGGGGCATTAGTGCAGATGCCTTATGTAGAAAACTTCAAAATTTAGTACACGTGCTAACAGGGCACATTCTAGATCTAGAAAAGGTGTTGGAATAACTATTAAGTATTTCTATGAACATGAAGTCTCTTTTGCATATACATTGGATTTTGATGCCACAGATAATGTGGCCAAACATGAGGATTTATTGCTTGGCTTGGAAATCTACAAGGATATTGATGTAAAATTGCTAAGTTTTAAGGGAGATTCAAATTTGATTGTCTCACAAGATAAAAATAAGTTTGCATGTAAATATGAAAGGTTAAAAAGTTATGGGAATGCAGTATGGGACACCGTGGAATTTTTTGATGCCTTAAACCTTATTTTCGTTCCTAGAGAAATGAATTCTAAGGAAGATGATCTTTCTATACCTGATTCTACCCTAGAATTTTCAAAATATTTAGTTAAGGAAGATGTTAAAATAGAAATCATATTTAGGCCTCCAGTTACAAAAAATGTGGACCATTGGCAAGTCTTCAAGGATGATAAACAATTTAGTAATTTCTTAAATAGTATGCACAAGTTTGTTGATTTCCAAATTAGTTATAAAGAGGAAGGTGGTTATAATCCAAAATATGATCAACAAGTTAATCTAGCCCCTAGAAGTATTGCTGCTTATGAGCATTTGTTTGATAGGAATGATGGCCATAAAAATAAAGGAGAGAATGGTTTGAAACCAGGTGAATGTATCGAAATTAACATAGGACTAGATGAAGAGCCTAAAATGGTAAAAGTAAAAAAGAACACACCAAAAGGGAAAGGAATCAGATAATAAATTTATTATAGGAATATAGAGATGTTTTGGCCTTTTCGTATAATGAGCTCAAATATTATAAGCAATATGTGCTTCAACACATTATTCCCTTAAAAGAAGGATCTAATCCCATCAAGAATAAATTAAGGCAGATTAATCCTAAGTTGGAGCCCTTAGTTCAAAAATAACTACAAAAGATGTTGGCAACTAGGATAATTGTCCCAACAAGATATTCTTCCCGATGTTCAAACTTAGTAGTGGTTAGAAATAAGAATGGTGAAATTATATTGTGTGTGGATTTCAATCTAAACATAGGTTGTGAAAGGGGTCACTACCCCCTTCCCAAAATGGAAACATTATTACAAAGAGTAACAATTTCTGGAATAATGTCAATGATTGATGGTTTTTCTGGTTATAATCAAGGCATGGTTAAAAAATAATATTAAGATAAGAATACATTCACAATCCATGGAGAACTTTTAAATATGTGATAATGCCTTTTGGTTTATCTAATATTGGGGCTACCTTTCAGAGGTCCATCGATTATGCATTTAGAGGGTTGATTGGGAAATTATTGAGATATATCAGGATGATTTAATAGTGTTTTCTAAGGATGGGAATATCCAAATCAAACATTTAGTAAAACATGTTTTTGAAAGGTGTAGGGAATTTGGTATTTCATTAAATCTAGCTAAGTTAGTGTAGCAGGGATTTCTCCCTTGCTACAGGGCAGGAATGGCTCCCTTCCGTCTATAGGATGGAAGGGTAGGTTCCTGTATGGAAATGCAAGAAAAATAAATGGACAGAAAGAAAGAAAGAGCTGAAAGACAAGAAATGGCCAGAAGCCCCTCTGCAAAAAGGTTAGGGCTTAACTCTAGCTACCTGCAAACAAATATTGGAAACAAAAAACCTGAAAAACAAGTTAAAAAACAAACCTGCAAGCAAATATGGGTCAGAAAACAACTAAGCTACTAAAACAAATACATAAGAAAACAATGGTATACCTTCTCTTTGGTGCACCTCTCTCTCTCTCTCTTGGCTATGGAGGAGCTATGGCTGAATGGAGGAATGAATGGATGAGAGGAGGGATGTGGGTGGCTAGAGAGACAAAGGGTCTCAAGGCATCCACAGGCAGCATAACAGTATGCAAGGGAAGAGTTGTTTGAGAGTGACCCCCACCCCTGCTTTTATAGCTTTCTTGGGGTCTTTTAGGGTTTTGAGCCCTTGGTTAGGGCTTTAGCCCCTTTTTTAGGATTTTAGCCTGTTTCGCCCTAACTTTAGCTCCTTTTAGGTTTTTAGGCTCCTTTGAGGGGTTTTATCCCCTTTTTGGAGGCTTTAGCCCCTAGGAGAGTTATTTAGGCTCCTTTTTGGGGTTTTTAAGCCCCCTTTACTCATTTTAAGCCTTTTTTAGGGTGTGGGGTCCAATGGGGTGTTACGAAGGTCATGCATGGGTGTCCTTGGGTGGTGTAGGCCATGTAGTGCTGAGTGAGGGATTTTTTGGGTTAACAGTTAGTTTTTGGGGTAATTGAGGGAAATTTTTTGGGCCGCTAGAGTCTCCAAATGTGGGGTTAAAATAGATCCTAAAAGAGTTGAAGGAATAAAAAAAATCCCTTTTCCCACATCATAGATGTCTCTCTAGTATTTCCTTGGGAAAAAAAATTGTTCACAAGTTCATTCCAAACCATGTAGAAATAGCCAAGCCATTTTATGAATTTCTTAAGAAAGATGTCAGATTTGAATGGGGTGCTCTGGGAAAGAAATCCCTTAAAGAAATACAAGTTTCCATATATAAAACTCCTATCCTTGTAAGTCTGAATTATTCTAAGGACTTCAATATTTTCTCCTTTTCTTCTAAAGATATGATTGTGGGTGTCTTGCTCCAAACCAATGACAAAGGTCAATGCAAGACAAACCCATTGCTTACATGAATAGGGACTTATAAGACTTAGAATTGAAGCATCATACAATTGAAAAACAGGCATATGGTTTTGTTAAGTCCCTCAAACACTTCAGTACTTTTATTCTGTACTCCAAGGTAATTGGATATGTTCCTAATTCAACAATCAGAGATATACTATCTCAATTTGAAGGGTTAAGCGCAAGAGGGAGATGGGTGGCTAAGATTGAAGAATATGACCTAGAGATTAAGCCTACAAAATTAATTAAAGGACAAGGTTTAGCTCAAATGTTGACTGAAAGTAACAAAGATTTGGACATGGTTTTCCAAAATGATGAACCAGAATATTCCCCAATTCTTTAGAAGCCCCTTCTGCCCTAACTTTAGCTCCTTTTAGGGTTTTAGGCTCCTTTGAGGGGTTTTAGACCCTTTTTGGAGGCTTTAGCCCCTAAGAGAGTTATTTAGGATCCTTTTTGGGGGTTTTAAGCCCCTTTTACTCATTTTTAAGACTTTTTTAGGGTGTGGGGGCCTAATGGGGTGTTACGAAGGTCGTGCATGGGTGTCCTTGGGTGGTGTAGGCCATGTAGAGCTGAGTGAGGGATTTTTTGGGTTAATAGATTGCCCCATGATGCATGAGGGCAGGAGCTCATCGTATGGCCGACATACATCATAGGATTTGCTGCGGAGAGGTGGTGCTTCCGGGGCTGGGGCATGGTGGCTTTTGTTTTTTGTATTAATATGGTTCCCATCAATGGGTGAGATATAAATAATGTGTTACATGTATATGGACAAGGCCGACATCCCCATGCTCGTAACAATGTCAAAAGAATAATTTGATCTATGCTCTAAAATACAAGAGCCGATCATATACAACTGATGATACATAGTGGTTGCCCCAATGTGAGGCTGAATAGAATACTAATATGAAGAACTACTACATTGGACCCATGGCATTCTCATGGAATGCTATATCTTCATGACTGATGGCCTGGTGGATCTGGGATGGTACATAGCTGTATGGACTCACTGATTGAGAGTCAGAGTCTCTGTGGTACAAGTATGTCGCATCAATCATAAATCTATATAGAATCATTGGTGGGGCTTCTGAACACTGTCTCCAACGCAACCCAGAAATCACAAGGGACATAACCTGTTTTAGGTCCCTCGAGTAGACTCATCACTATGCTAGAGTCAGGTGACATCTGGGGTCTTCGACTAAATACTGCACGGACCAAATCCTGTATGAATCTCAACGGTTCGATGATGTAGTTGGAGTCGAGCACATGAGAAACAACCATCCCAAGAGGCATTAAGGACTCCTCTCAAGTGGTCCAAGGAACTCATCAATGATGTTAAGGAAACCAAGGTACAGGGACCTCTGGTTCTATCCTCTAGAATATGTGTGTTGTCATAGACAGAGGGAGACCTGTCCCTAGTCAAGGTAATGATGTTTCCTTGACCAGGAGCGCGAGGGAAATAACCGAAAGGTGTGAGACAATATATGGACTGACCCACTAAATGGTGGGGGGGAGGGGGAGGAAAATAATTGAACAGGGCTAGGGGGAGTGTGGTAGACTCAAAATTCCTTTGTTCAAAGTATGACGGCAGGGCGGACCAGGCAACAAATGAAACTGACTCATGGGAATGGGATCATAGCTGTAATACCAAGAATGTCACTACAGATGGGAAATACTTGGAGGAGGTGGACACTTTTGATATTGATGGGATCCAAGGAAGACACATTGCAAAGTACTCTGAACAAAGGCAACCCAATGTGGGAATGCTGCCAAACTATTTCTTGTGGGGTGGTGTCTAGGGACACCGTTGTGGTATGATCTTGTCGATTTTTTCCGACCCTGAGAAGGTAAATGCTCGATGGTGCTTTCAATTTTAGAGAGTCTAAAAGCACGAAGAAGACTCCAGTGGGGATCTTTTTCGTTGGTAGTCTCTTGTGCCCAAAAAAGGATAAAATTTTACATCGGAGATCTTGCCCATCCTTTCGGGGATGAGAGACTTCTTTACCGTTGGTAATCCAATTAGGCCGAAAAAGGTTAAACCTATACTGACTAGACAGTCATTTAGATAATTTTATGAGCATGAATGAAACCAAGTTTTCTCGGCAATATTTTCTTGATGAGAAGGCTAGAAAAGAGATTAACGACAACCCATGGTGAGCTTTTTCACAAAGCGCGGCCCCTCTGCTCGAGAAAGAATAAAAGTATGTAGAGGGGAATGGTCTTGTCTTGAATACGCCAAGGTGGTCCTTTTCATTTGATGGTCTACATAGTCCGCAAATGGAGGTAAACGAGACGATGTAGACGCCCTTTCTTATACTTTAGCGAGCGGTAAAGGAAGAAACTACGCTCGGCTATCTTTTCATTGTTTTTAGGAGTAAAAAAAGAGCTTAAACGAAACACCAGTGTGGTCAACTGATTGCGGTGGCACAGGCGGTGCCCCATGTCGGGACGGTGGTCAGTGGTCCAAAGGTCATCCGTGCAGTATGGACGGAGAAGGTGGCTCTCAAACATACCAATACATGCGTGGGATAGAACATGGTAGAGGCTTGCGAGTCGGTGCGGTAGAGGCACGCAAACCAAGGTGGTTCTCAAACAGAGGTCAGGAGAGCTGTGTGTGAGTTGCAGTGGATAGAATTGACTACATGTGATGTGAGTGCAAGTCTAGGGGAACTTATATGCGAAATACATGTAAAGGAAATGATCCATTTTCTCGACAATGGTCCAGAGATCTGCATGAGGTGTGGTGGACAGAGTAGACAACTATGTGTTAAAATACAAAACAAAATTAAAAATGGTGTCCCTTAATGGGCAGTGGCCCAAAAGCCCGCATGAGTAGTGGTAGGGAAGAGTGATACAAGTACAGGTCCACAGACACTTGCATCGCCATGCTGTGGCTTAGAAATCGAGGTAGCTTTTGGGAAACGGTCCCAAAATTTGTTTGTTAAACATGAGACGATGGTCTCATAAGGAGATATAAATTTGAGCCTGGAGGTGTGAGAGATGTCTCGAACTGGTTCTGGGTGACTTTGGATTAGTAGCTGATGGTGCTACCCTTGACTTGTGCTAAAAAATGTTGAAAAACAAGAAAGGAAAAAAACTACGCTATAAGGGACTCATAGTGGTTATATCAGGCATAGACTCTCTTGAGGTGGAGCCCGTTGCGTGGATTCTTCAAGCGTCGACCGTCTGAGTCAGCGAAGAGGTATTCCCCCTTACTGAGACGAAGGTCATTGGCAAGGCAGGATGATGAAATCTGGTCTTTTATGGGAAGAACCAATTCCACACTATGGTTTAAAGGGAATGGGGTAAAACCGAATGTGGTCTTACATATATCTCCGTCATCATGTAAGTGGTGCCAGGATAGATAAGGTGGATCTTCCACAGCCGATGAGACAAAAGGGAAAATGGTGCTAGAGATCATGTAAATGGTATTGGTTATGGTATTTGTGGCCTTGCCCCTAGTCTCTGTTGGAGGAAGAGGGGCAGGCCTAGAGATAGGAGGAGTCTTTGATGGACCTGGAGGTAGGTGCAACATCATCTCAATTGGATGGACATGAGTCAACAGATCCCGTGGCCTTAGATGTAGGGTAGGTGGTTCAAGGTACCACACAGGACCTCCTAGTGTGAAATCTTGTAGATTGCGGGTTTCCAAGACAAGCTTACTCACAATCTCAGATGGTAGGAAAAGGAAAAGGAAATGAAAAAGGAAAAGGATCATGTTGATCGGGAATGAACCCCACTATTTCCCTGGTAACTGAGGTTGAGGTTGCAACTAAGGTTGCGGTGGTGGCTAGGGAAACAACGTAAGAGAGAGGTCTAATGAACCATTGGTGATGGTGGAGACAAGAGGGTCTGTAGAACTGGACATCATGTAAATGGACATGGTGTCTGAAGAAGGAGGTGGGGCATGAACTTCTTCAATCAGAGTGATCTCAGATTCAAGGGAACGTTGATGGAGGTCAGCTAAAGCGATTGGGAATTCAGGTAAGTCTTGATAGTGGTGAGAATAATGTCCATACCAACCATAGAGGGCGCAAGCATGGTTTGTTCTCAGTGACTTGTTTCTGACTATTGGCGCAGTTGGAAGTTCAACCACGGGGAGGTTTTCAGTTGTGTCCATGGCATCCAAATGCGCATGGATCATTGGAATTTCAGGGAAATTATGAGTTGGATGGCCCTATTGTTCATAGACATTACAAGGCAAGATCTACCGAGGTTTTGCGGTGGCTTTGGCGTTCTTGCCCCTGGATCTTTTCGGGTGGGGAGGTGTAGGTGCGATTGCGGTGGTTGGTTTTTGTGGACCGGGTGGGGGATGAGACTCAACCGCAATGGGTTGCACAGGTGTTAAGACTACCTGGGGTATCGATGGTTGAGCTGGTGGATCAAGATACCACACCGGAATGCCCAATGTAAAGTTGGGTAGGTTGAGGGTGGCCATTACTAGCTTGCTCATGACACTAGGCGGGGGAAAGAGGAGGGGAATTGTATAGACTGGTGAGGATCCCAGATAACTCCCTTTTGGTTGTATGTCGGGTTGTGGTTGTGGTTGCAGCTGCGTGTAATGTTGCAGTTGCAGATGATGTTGCGGCTGCTGTTGATGTTGTGGCTGCGGACGGTGTTGTGGTTGTGGTTGGGGCTGTGGCTGCGGTTGTTGTTTGGGTGCAGCGATGCTAGATGATACCATGCACAAATTCGCAGTCTCATTTTGTGTCAGTGGTGGTGAAACTAAGGGGAAATGAGCCATCATGGTGGTATCGAAAAATAACCCAGGGCCCACATTCAACAATGGGGAGGCTGGTGTGATGTCAACCATGGTGTTGATTGCAGGGACAACATTGGCGTGTGTGGTTGTCCCTGGTGGCTCAATGGTGGTGATGGTAGGGATAACATTGGCGGGTTCCGTTAACCCTTGTGGATCATGATAAGTGAGTTGATCAACCGTCATGATCTTCCCTTCGTGGGGGAACATCATTAGACGAAAGAAAGTTGATGCGACCGCTCTCATGGCATACATATAACTTCTTCTGAGAAGGAGGTTATAGTCTAGTTGAGCGTTGACAACCTCTATGTCAATCAGAATTGTCTTCCCAGCTAATGTGATGGGGACATGGGGAAGGATTCCTTGGGATTTAGTGGGATGGCCATCATAATCCCGCAGAGTTATGGAGGATGGCTACAGAATTGGGGATCCAAGTTTCTGCTAGACTAGGGTAGACATAAAGCACGTAGATTCACCCTCATCTACTATGCAGCGGTGCACAACCAAGTTCCAAATAGACACCGAGATTTGGAAGGTGATGGTGGATGGCATGCGTGGTTCTCCATTCTCCGTGTCGAATGTGATCAGTTTGGAGTCAGAGGGGTCTAGGGCCCCAAGGGTGGCTAGTAACGATTTCCGTTACGTTTGGCATGTTATGAGTACTTCCAGAGCGGACATGGCTGTTGGTGTTTGGGCCAAATCATCCATGATGCTATAGATGACTGCAGCTCTAGCTATGGTGTTATTGGCCACTCGACATATGGGGGGGAGGGGGAAAGGGGGTAACTGAAGGCTTGCATCAACCGATTTGGACATAGATGCCGCTAATGTGTCAGCAGGCTCGGTGGTGGTTCCGTACTGATTATGTCTGGTTTGTAGGTTGACCTCTTCAGTCGTCATGGCTAGCAGGTGGTGGACACTTGTTTTGGCCTTGGGAGGTGCCCTCAGAGTGTTAAGATTGGGTTGGGGAGGAGGTGCGGTTGCCACCAATCCTTGGATCGGTAATGGGTTCTGAAGCACCATAGGAGGGGGTCCTTGTGGTGCCGGGTTGGGTTGGGCTTGATTTGTAGCGTTGGCGGCCTATTGAACCTCGTTCCGAATGGCTTGCTTAGCGTGACCCATGAGGGGACACTCGAATGTGTAGTGCTCGTAGATCTCGCAGAGTGTGCACGGTTGGTTTGTACGCAATGGAGCGTTGTGTCTCGATGCATTTGGTCGTGGGGGATTTTAGGCAGATCGGTTTGCCACGACATTGTTGGGAGGATTTGGTTGTTGACCACCTCCCTGCGGTTGATTATTGGCTTGGTTTTGGGGTCAATTATTTCGGGCCTACCCTTGTTGATTATTGGGGGTAGGCTGGTTGGGACGGTTTTGTTGTGCAGATACTTGTCCCAATGGAGTAGGTGGAGTGGGGGCGGGGGCTTGAACCGCTTGCACTGGTGGTGAATAATAAATTTGGGTAGGCAGTGGTGCCACAAATGTGGGAATTTTCCCTACGTATTGTTGTCTCTGCCATGCCAAGGCCTGAGCTTGCTGCGGTGGTGTAGGTTGTGCGTAGGAAGTTGTTGCTCTGGACTAGGACATCATTTTGGCATAGTCCAGAGTTTGGTTTTGGTAGGCAACACTAGGAGTGTTTCTTGGTTGTGGTGGAATTGTAGGTGGTGTCGGACGGTGCTGTGGTTGTTGGGAGACCGAGCCTATGATGCCATCTGCAGCATGGGATGCCCCCGTTGCATCCTGATAGGAGGTACCCGAACAGGGAGCGTCTAGAATGATGGTGTAGAGGTATCCAGACTGTGCGTAGAACAGGTCAAACTATTGGGATTTCAGTATGGCCTCTTCTTCAGATTGGGGATGTTCGGATGCGACGTCCTTTTCTATGGGTGGGAGAAAAGTTTTGAGAAACCAATCCAAAAAGATCCTGTCGTCAAGTTGGATCTTGCACAAACTACGATGTTCCCACCACTCATGGATGTGGTTGGTTATATGTGTCGCGATGGTCTGGCGGCAGGATAACAATATTTACACCCCTTCGTCATATCTGACGGGGAGTTGGAAATACTGCAGAAACATGAAAGAGAAAGAGTTGAAATCTGGGTACTTGGCTTGCGGTAGCTCAATGTACCATTTGGTTGTCGCACCTGTGAGGGTGCATTGGAACAGTCTTAGCCTGATCGGGTCATCTACAATGCTATTTGAGGAGCACCATAAATGGAATGTCATGATGTGATTTTGGGGACACTCCCCTGCCTTCCCTTCAAACTTGGGAATGTCTGAGGGATGTTTGGTTGGCATGGGAGGCCAAAAGGTTTGATGGCAGATGGGGTCGTTTGTCAATCGGGCCAAATCAGGCAAGTTAAGACCAGCCATGAAAAGCAAGTTTTACCCCAGGTTGATGTGAGATGGGGAAGGTATGGTGGTGGGGTTTGTAGGTGCATAATGTACCTGCATAGCTAGGGGTACTGGTGGTGCAATTGTAGACTGGCCAGTGCCCCCAAGTGTGGTGTGGAGGACAATGTGGGTGGAAGGGCCACTGCCCCCATGTACGATAGGAGGGGCAGTGTAGGTGGAAAGGCCACTGCCCCCATGTGTGACAGGAGGGGCAGTGTAGGTGGAAGGGCCACTACCCCCAAGTGTTGCAGGTGGGACAGCTTGAGTGGTCACTTTGGGTGGTGGCGGCTGATTGATGACAGTTTGCATGACCGTGCTGGGGCCACCTGCAGGGTTGTTGGTGACGGTTTGTGGTGTGGACATGGGTCCACCAGCGATTGCTATGCTGTAAAATGGATCCGGGTTTGCACCAGCCATGGGGCTTGATGGTGCTGTGTGCAGGTCTGGTTCAGACTGATATGGGTCTGAATCTAAATGAGAGGCTATGTGACCTTCTGATGGTGTGAGAGGTCGTCAAGAATGGTATCGACAATGTCGATTCAATGACCCGAATTGTGGTGGTTCTCCTCTTAGGCGTGAGGGATCAATTGTGTTAGATTTGTGTATCAAACTGGTGGGAATGATTTTTTGGACCCTAGTTTCAATGGATTCCTATTGGATGTAGGTGGTCACTCAGCCACCAAGACTGCCAGAAGACAACACTTGGATTTTTCCTCACGGGCATTCTACTCAATCGGTGGGGGTTGATGCCAGTTTCGCTTGGCAATTCCTCTCAATGACTAGCTACTTTGGGATTACCGTGGCACTCCTCACAATGAGTTTCTGGGTAGAGCCCAAGTACTTCCCATGGTTAAGGCAGTTAGGGACTTATGTCCTCAAAGATATTAGATTTTTGAACTTAGTGTAAATTTATAAATTTTAGTGGCTCTCTCAGCGTCATGAATTGAGTTGGGTTGATTTACGTGGTATGGTGTGTATGTCTTTCTATGTTTCTGTTATTTGGTGGCTACAAATGGTTTATGAATATTCCGCAGAGTTCATCATATTGTGGTTGAAAGCAGTAAATAAACATAAATTTTGTAGACAGATACCATTTTTTACCCTGAATTGTGATAGCCTAACTAGGTGACTACCTTACACCTATATTTTTCTTCAACCAGGAGAAGGTGTTGGGTTCTCAACACAATGGGACTAAGCCCATCCGTAGATCCACAGGACACCTCCTAGATGCAAGGTTGGTCAATAGGGAGGACGCTTAGTGCCGTGAGAAGCCCTCCTTCTCTACCCCCTCTACCTTCCAAGTCACCTGTTTTTAGTGGTTTCGAACAATATTGGGTGAAGGGCCTATTACTATACGAGTTGTGNAAACTGAAAAAAATGAAAGCCTGAGCTGGGAACAACCAACAGTAACTTGTACTGTGGCCAAACAAGCTCGGTTTGGCCTTGAGGAGGCTCAACTGTGAACTAAAATGTAGAAAAACAAAGATCTAAACTAGATTTAATAGAAATTTAAACTAGGTTAACAGAACAGAAATAAAAACTAAAATTTTGAAAAATAGACCCAGGGATCCTATGGGATCGACCTGGTATGGTTGCCAGTTCTGTAGCAGGGATTTATCCCTTGCTACAGGGAAGGAATGGCTCCCTTTCATCTATAGAATGGAAGGGTAGGTTCCTGTATGGAAATGCAAGAAAAATAAATGGACAGAAAGCAAGAAAGAGCTAAAAAACAAGAAACGACCGAAAGCCCCTCTGCAAAAAGGTTAGGGCTTAACTTCAGCTACCTGCAAACAACTATTGGAAACAAAAAACCTGCAAAACAAGTTAAAAAACAAACCTAAAAGCAAATATGGGTCAGAAAACAACTAAGCTACTAAAACAAATACATAAGCAAACAATGGTATACCTTCTCTTTGGTGCAATGGGCCACCATGCCCTGGCTGG
>LPNX010453392.1:93771-148327 GCA_001517045.1 Pseudotsuga menziesii
CCATAATACCCCGAAGGGTGATGACTACGTAGAGGAGAAAGGGTAAGCAAGATTGTTGATTTTAGGTAAGTTTTAGTCAAGCTATATTTATTAACCTATAATTTTTTTTGATTTACACTTTGTTCTGTACAGGAATTGTCATTAACATAAACAGAAACAGAAACGAAACAATTGTGCTGGACAGAGGCGGCTGAGCCGCACTCACAGTCCTTAGTTATTAAAAATCCACTTTTGAGTGACAAATCGCATGTTTCAGGTCAAATGTGGTGAGGGGTTTGCCAAATTTTTCCAGAAATAGGTGAGGGGGTCGCTAAGATTTTGTAGACAGAAGCGGTCTGTCTTTTGGNCTCTCTTGGCTATGAAGGAGCTATGGCTGAATGGAGGAATGAATGGATGAGAGGAGGGATGTAGGTGGCTTGAGAGACAAAGGGTCTCAAGGCATCCACAGGAAGCATAACAGTATGCAAGGGAAGAGTTGTTTGAGAGTGACCCCCACCCCTCTTTTTATAGCTTTCTTGGGGACTTTTAGGGTTTTAAGCCCTTGGTCAGGGCTTTAGCCCCTTTTTTGGGCTTTTATCCCCTTCCACCCTAACTTTAGCTCCTTTTAGGGTTTTAGGCTCCTTTGAGGGGTTTTAGCCCCTTTTTGGAGGCTTTAGCCCCTAGGAGAGTTATTTAGGCTCCTTTTTGGGGTTTTTAAGCCCCTTTTACTCATTTTTAATACTTTTTTAAGGTGTGGGGGTCTAATGGGGTGTTACGAAGGTCATGTATGGGTGTAGGCCATGTAGAGCTAAGTGAGGGATTTTTTGGGTTAATAGTTAGTTTTTGGGGTAATTGAGGGAAAACTTTTGGGCCATAGAGTCTCCAAATGTGGGTTTAAAATAGATCCTAAAAGAGTTGAAGGAATTAAAAAAATCCCTTTTCCCACATCATAGACATCTCTCTATTATTTCCTTGGAAAAAAAAATTGTTCACAAGTTCATTCCAAACCATGTAGAAATAGCCAAGCCATTTTACGAATTTCTTAAGAAAGATGTCAAATTTGAATGGGGTGATCTGGGAAAGAAATCCCTTAAAGAGATAAACGTTTCCATATATAAAACTCCTATCCTTGTAAGTCTGAATTATTCTAAGGACTTCAATATTTTCTCCTTTTCTTCTGAAGATGCGATTATGGGTGTCTTGCTCCAAACTAATGACAAAGGTCAATGCAAGATAAACCCATTGCTTACATGAATGGGGACTTATAAGACTTAGAATTTAAGCATCATACATTTGAAAAACAAGCATATGGTTTGTCAAGTCCCTCAAACACTTTAGAACTTTTATTCTGTACTCCAAGGTAATTGGATATGTTCCTAATTCAATAGTTAGAGATATACTATCTCATTTTGAAGGGTTAGGCGCAAGAAGGAGATGGGTGGCTAAGATTGAAGAATATGACCTAGACATTAAGCCTACAAAATTAATTAAAGGACAAGGTTTAGCTCAAATGTTGACTCAAAGTAACAAAAAGGATTTGGACATGGTTTTCCAAAATGATGAACCAGGATATTCCCCAATTCCTCAGAAGCCATAACAAGTTGAATGGTATATAAATATTGTTTTTTATATTAAGCATGGAACATTCCCAAGTCATGTTGTGGCTCATAAGAAAAGAGACTTAATATTAAAAACATATAAATATGTTAGTATTCGAATGGGACTAGGATGGAGGAATCCATATGGTCCAATACTTAGATGTGTTTATGAATATGAAGCCACAATTCTCATAAGTGAATTTCATGTTGGGTTTTGTGGGGATCACTATGAAGCTATAACTAAAACTCATAAAATACTTAGAGATGGCTATTATTTTCCTTGCATCTGTTATGATGTCCATAATTTTGTAAGAAATTGTGATCCTTGTCATCTTTTCACATGGAAGCATAAACTAGATTCCTTACCCTTATATCTGGTAGTGGTAGAGTCACTTTTTCAGCAGTGGGGTTTGGACTTCATTGGGAAGTTTAAATATAATTCAAGGAATGGTTATTCATGGATATTAACAACTATCAATTACTTCACTAAATGGGCTGAGTCTATTTCTACCAAAGAAACAACCAAAAAGGTTGTCATGGATTTCCTTGAAGACAAAAAAAACAAAATCTAGAGTTCCAACAAAGATAACAAAAGATAACACAAAATCCTTTAGCTCAACAAAGATTTCTTCTTTTTGTTTTTATTATGGAATTATTTTGTCTCACTCATCAAATTACTATCCTTAAGGAAATGGTCAAGCAGAGTCAAGTAATAAGATTCTAATGACTATAATCAAGAAAAATGTTGGAGAAACAAGAATGCATGGGATAGTAAAATCAAGTATTCATTATGGGCTGATAGGATAATGAAAAAGGCTTCAACAAGAAAAAAGACCTTTTGAGTTGGTTTATGGTTTCAATGTTGAGTTACGAGTACACCTCAGGCTTCCAGTATATGGTTTACTTCAAGCATCTAGTTCAAGTAAGATGAAGTTGAGAACTTGATTAATCATATAATTGAACTTGATGAAAGTAGAAGAAAGGCCTATGATCAAAGTTATAAGAATTGAGAAAAAATTAAAGGGAATTTTACAATTCAGCAAAGCAAATATTTTTTAGCATTGGTGATACAATTTTGTTATGGGATAAAAGAAGTGAAAATCCAGGGAAGCACATAAAATTTGAGAGCCTATGGAAAGGTCCATTAATCATCAGGGAAGTGGTGGGGCCAAACTATTTCCACCTTAGCCATTTGGATGGTGAACCCATGAACTTTCTAGTGAATGGGAAATAACTCAAGTCATTCTTCAAGTGAGTATTTGGTGTCCAAAGAGGCACCCTTTGTATAGTATCTCTAACCTTTCTTTGTCATTATTTTATTTTTCCATTTATATGTATGTAGTTCCTCTTAATGTATTTATGTATTACAATATTCTTTAATTCATGATATTAATATAGGCATTTGTTATTTGTTATTATTTATTATTTCACACATGTTGCTTATGTTGGGTATGTTGAGGGTTCTTTTTGCAAATTCTGAGGTTCTTCCTTGATTTTTGATGATCTAGCACACGTCCCTGAGTTGGATCTAGAATTATAACCACCTAAACAACTAGGTGGGAAAACATGTACCATGAAGACAAAAAAGTGCACGTAGGAAATCTTTTTGATATCTAGAAGACTCAGTGGGACAATTTTTCCCCTTTCTCCTCCTCTTCTCTTGCATGAAATTTCCACACCCCTATGGGGGATTTTGTAAGGATGTGTTAGCATGATGGTATTTTTTTTTCAAAAATTAGTTACCTATAAATTTATTATTAGGAAATTCCTTTCATTGAGTGTTTTTTCCTTGGATAATTAAATTTTCTCTTTAACAATTTTAATTATTTGATTTTTTGAATCAAAATTCCTCCAAAGTGGTGAAATACAGTGTAATGATCAATCCCGTGGGTCATTAATGTCTAGGAGTGTTGTATATTATCATGTTAAACATTTTCCATAGTCTTGAGGAATTTCATTTAGTTTTACTTAGATTTTTTTAATGTTTTGTAATTAAAAATGTCCCTAAGCATAAAATGTGGTAATGTAAAAGATGGATAAATGGTCCTTAGCAATGTTGTATAGGGGTATGGGTACTCAAAATAAATTTTTTGAGACCCTCTACACCCCTGGACCAAGTTTTGATTCAGTTCCTTAAGTTTTGCTAGGGTTATGGTCAAGGTTTCTTAAGTTAATCAATTTTCAGTAGAAAATTTGATTTAATTAAAAAGGTTGAAAATCGCTTAAGTCAAAAGTTAAATATTTTTTAGGGAAATTTTTGTGTTTAAAATTGGGGGACCAAGACAAGTTAAAAACATCCCCAAGGACCCCTCTTTACCGACTTTTTACCTTTTTCTTAAAAGGGGCATTTTTGTCTCCAAGAGGGGGGCACATTTCATATAGTGAAGAGGCAAGGGGTTAGAGTAGGGGACAAGAGATGGGGTCCCACCTTCCTAGGAAAAAATACCACATCACTCTATCCCATTTAGTGGTATTTGAGGGGATATCAATGATGTTTTACTCATTCTCTCTTTTCCCTTTGGGTTTTCTCTCTCAAGAGGGCACCCTCCTTGGGCATTTGCATGATTACCAAATGGAACACATGCAAAGGGGCTCTCCCATCTCTCTTTTCCTATATAAGGAGTCCTCTCCATCTAATTTAGGATCTAGTGTTTTCTAATCTCTCATTATCTCATGATCTCACTCTCTCATGGTCTCATTTTGCTCCAATAGAAGTGAGCCATTGTAATTTCCATCTATTGTTCATAATACAAATAAATATTTGGGAGAGATATTGTGTGTTTCTCATTGTGGTTATCTTGCTTCCATTTTACTTTTCTTTCATATGTTATTGGATTCCAAAGAAGTAAACTTCTTTCCTTTGGTGAGACCCATTGCATTTTTGTGTAGAATTTATGAGTTTCTTCTTTGCATTTGGGAATTTCATGCATTTCTTGGTTGAATAGTGTGATTTCTCAAGTCATGTTGGTTGGAACTCACCTTTCTTGTCTTTGTGTAGAGAATCTTTCAAGTTGCGGGTTTCCCAAGTTGGAGAGTGGAATTCCTTGGTTGGACACCCCACTTGAAGCATTTGGAAGATAAAAGAGCACACTTTCTTCCCAAAACTTTCTACTTTCTGCAATCTTTATTTATTTGCATTTACATAACTAAATCTTGTCAAAAATATCACTTTCAATTTTTATTTCGTGATATTTTAGTAGTCTAAAATTGCATAATTTTTTCATGCATTTTTTCCCTAACATTCATATTGTGTTAAAGCATTCTTGGGCATTTTCTATCATTTTATTGCTTGTTGTTTTTGCAAGTTTTATAGCAGAACAAGGAGAGGCGCTGCCCCAATTTTCCTAACTTTCAACTCTAGAGGCACTCGGGAACAATAAAATTTTCACCCATCTCTCCTAAAGTGGTGAATCCTCCTTCTACTTTGTATTTCTCTCATATTTATTATTCTTTTTTTTCCCTGGTATTATTGTAAGGGTTAAGGAGAGTCTCCTAGCCCATCTCTCATTCAAAGGAAATATTATCTCAGATTTGTTAATTTTCTTTTCCCAACTTTTCCCATTGGGAAAAGTTGCATGGATTTGATTAATCTTAGATAATTTTCACTGTTTATTTCCATCCACCCATTGCATGCAAAGGTAGTTAGGTTTTCCCACCCTTGCATTGCAGGAGAGGAATGGCTAGGATTTGATTTTATTTTCCTTATTCTTAAAAATTTAGTTCATTTGTTTTTCCCTGCATCTTCCTTTCATAAGGGGGTTGTGAGACTAGTTCACAATTTATTTCTTTTCCAAAGCATGTTTTATTTCTTTACAAGGAAGCTTTTTCATTCATTTGAATTTACAACATTTTATTGTATGTTTCGATGTTAAAGTAAATTATTTTCACTATTTGCATATTGCTGTATAATATTTTTTCTTTAAGAAAGTATTTTTTTTATTTGTTGTGACTTACTAACCCAATAGATAAGGCACCAGAATTGTAAGTTACTGATTATTTCATTCATTGGTTTGATTATTTTTCAAGAAGGTTTAACTGTCATCAAAATATTGGTTTCATTTTTCATGATTTCTTGTCCAAACTCATTTATCAATTTAAATAATAATTAAGTCCTAAAGCTATCCTAACAAAATATTTAAAAACTTAGAAAATATGGACTAACCCCCTTGGATATTTAGGAGTTGAGTCTAAATGGAGGAGTTGGGAATCAAGGTGACAATGGGTTCTAGATTCGTAGCTTACCACCAAGGACACACCTAGTGGGTTTAAGACTTTTCCACGATAAGGTGTGTATTAGGTGACAACATTTTTTGCATGGTTGCCAGGTATAAGTCTCTTGTCCCTGGGTAATTGACTTTAAAAAAAAAAATTATTTGAAAGGCATGAATAATTAATAACACAAGGATAAATGTTATTAGATATTGCTTAATCATCAAGTGGTGACTCCACTTTCAAATTCAGTAAGGTATTATACTAGGAGAAACTCAAGGGGTTTGTTTGGTCCCCTCCCTAAACTTGAAAGGATTTATAGGAGGAGAGAAAATAGAAGAAGAAATATCTTATATACATTTGTTATTTATGCATAATCCTTTAATAACATCACCAATGGATGATTTGTACAAACCATGTCATTTCTCAAATGTCCAAGGTTACCCTCATCAAATTCCTGACAAATATCTTGAGAATTTGCCTTCTTTTTAGGGAAATAATGTTGTTAGTGCAAATACGCATGTTCGAAATTTCAGCGTATGCATTAGCAAGTGGAGCAACGCTCGCAACTATGGGGATTTAAAGATGAAACTCTTTGTTTTGTCCTTGGAGGAATATGCTCCTGATTGATTTTCAGAGAAAGATGATGATATGTTTAGTTCTCTTTAATAAATACTAGATAGCTTTATTTAAAGATGGGGTGATAAGCAAGAGGATCGTTATTTGTTGGATGCTTTACATGCAAGTCAAAATAAGGAAAATGAGACCATGGAATAATTTAATAAAAAATTTATTGACTTAGTCAAAAGTCTAGATAAGATGATTAGACTTCTTGATGATTCCATATTAATACATTTTATGGAATCATTTGATGGTGAAGTTAGATATCAATTAAGAGAGAAAGATCCATCAAATCTAAAGGAAGAAAAAAATTTCACTATGAAAATTGAAAAGAACATGCAACCTTCTGGAAAGTCTAATATTCCTATTTTACAAGGGGGGCTTACTGTTGGAGACATTTACCACCATACACACTCTTTTTGGTCAAATTGGCCTAGTTAAACCACTATCCTAAGTATTATTGACATAAATTGACATCAGTGGAGCATTAATTGACATCATCCAGTCACACCCACGCCTACCTTCAGTCAAGGAGGCTAACTTAGCCTTCTCCTACATTCGTGGAGGCTAACTAGAGCACTCCGGGGGTGATATGAATGATATTAATGCACCTAATTTCTAACTGATGGTTACAATCAGTTAAACAGGGCAGTGAAGGTGCCTCCTTTAATTTAATTGATTATTTAATGATTAATTAATGAACTGGAGTTAGCAGGGGTGCCTCCACCAACTTCTGATGTTCAGTTCACTTTAGTTAACCTCATCGGGGTTCATTAGAGTCATTGAAGCACTAGTACTTGATGGTTGGCTTGATATGACATGTGTCTGATCTCTTTTAGTTGAAACTCGGTCATTTATTGCACTCTGACTTCAGTTAGGGCTCAGTTGAGTCAATTAGGGTTTTGATCAATGGTTAACTGGAGTGTTGACTATGGCTTACATTCAGTTAAGAAAGAATCACTCATTCAATTCGAATGACCTCCTTGAGGATTCGAATTGCGCATTCATTCATGCTTGTAGCATGACATTGTATTGTATTATCATTCTTTCATCTGATTATAAAGAGTGTCTACTCATTATGTAGACCAATTACACCATTTCATGAGTTATTTGTTGATTAATATTTGATGAGACTGATGTTTAGTCCCTAGATCAATGTGCAAGATTAATATGGTATCAAAGCTCACGGTGGGACGAAGGTCTATCTCTCAAAAACAAGATTTTTGACAGATTTCTGCATGAAAATTGAGCAACCGCTCAAAAACCTAGCACTGCACTAGAAGCCAAGGCTTACCACTTAATACCCCAAGTAAAGAACTTGTTGATTAAGCTTGCTTGATTGACTATGCTGGGTGTGATGAAATCCTAAAATGTGCAGGCTATCCGAACTTACATTGCCCTTTCTGTTTTGATTTTCAGGTTTTCTACAAGTGAAGCATTTGCTCCAGCAGATCTAGATGGCCTCCTCAGTAGATATTTTGACTCCATACAATTTCCACTCATGGAAAGGTGATATGGAGATTCATCCGCACTCCAGAGGACTCTTTAGAGTCACCATTGACACTGAAGATGAGCCCGGTTCAGTCATAGAAAAATCAATATTCTTGAACAAAAAGCATGAAGCCTTTAGTTTCTTGTGCCTCTCTATTTCCCAGGATCTTCTTTTCCATCTTGCGGGATTGAAGACTCCAAAAGAAATATGGGACAAATTGGAAACTCTATATGGAAATCATGATGACTTGAGAGTTTACCAGCTCGAAAATGAATTAATGTCTCTCCAGCCCTCCAATTTTGAGACTCTGAATGAATTTTTCACAAAGTTCAAGCATACTGTTTTACTCTTGAAGCAATGCAAAGTGGAGAAAGAGGATGACCAGTTCATCCTCACCATACTCTCCAAGATTGGGGTTGATTATTCAGTTTTTGTTTCTACATTCCATGCAAGGAAGCTCACAACCCCTGGATGGAAGATTCCTACACTCAATTCCTTCATTGAGTCCCTAACAAGTGAACATGACAAGCTTTTCCAGATGGGGATCATCGGATCTTCCTGTGATCAATCCCTCCATGTCTCGGGGCCCAAATAAATGAAGGGTATAGGAAAGCAGCATAAGAACCCAAAAACTAAATTTGATGCTCCTAAACCTAGAGTTGAAAACCAGTAGCATGATGAGTCTTCCGGCTCAAGGAAGAACAAAGGAAAAGGGTACCATGGCAAGGAAAAATTCAAGTGTTCTTATTGTAGGAAGGGATTCCACCCTTAACATGCCTGCATGAAGAAGAAGCTTGATGAAGAAACCTTTCTCCTTGAGAGAAATCACATCAATCTTCTGGAGATCTTTCAGAGGAGAAATCAACAAGATCAGAAACCACAACATGAAAAAGGTCACACCCTCATGGCAAGCACTTTGAAGTCCAAAGCACTCTTGATTGATTTTGGAGCTTCAAACCACATGATGGTTGAAAGAGACTCCCTTTTATCCTTCGAGACCGGAAAATCCATCCCCATCCACATGGGAGATGAATCCACCATCATTTAAGAAGGACACGGTACTGTTGATCTTGAAAATGGTTTTTTTGAAAATGTTTTGTATGTATCATCTCTGGCATCTATTATAATAATCAACCCATAGTTATCTACCTTAGACATTAATTAATCCAATTTTTGTCTTATTTTCCTAGTTTCCATATTCCACCTTATGCAAGTTGTCCTCCACACATCCATAGTGGTCAAAATTTCTAAATTCGAGTCATGGAGCACTTGGGAAACCTATTGTAATCAAATTTACTTTATTCCTGGCCTCCCTAGCGCATGTCTACTTTTTCTGCTTTATTGCCTGCTTTTTCTGAGTTTTAAGGCAATTGGGAAAGTTTGACTAGGTGAAGTTAACTTGTTTTCTGTCCTCATCATCCTCCACCCTTTTATCCTATGAAAAGAATGTATGAGTTGTCCTTCCACCATCTATTAGCTTGCCTAATTGATTTTTCCAATTCGTGAGCTCCTAGACAGATTTGGAAAGTGCTTTATGCACCTATGGGGGATTTGCTTAGATTTAGTAAGCCTGCTTTTGACCAAATTCGAATGGCATCCTTATGCATTCGAATCTCTCATGTAATTATTTATTGTGGCAGCCTATGACTTCACAGGGTTGGCTATTGTACACTTATTCAATACAGATTAGTGTTTTGCTCCATTATTCAGTCTCTTTTGTGAGTAATTTGCATGTGTAATTGGCAATTGTTGTGAGTGTAATTGTTCTAACACCTGGGTTCAATTTCCACATGGTATCAGAGCCTTTGTATATTGATTTCTCTCCTTCCAATTTGTATTGCAGGTTTGACATCATTGACTGGGAGCATTTTGCTGACTGAAGGGACAATTTCTGAGCTATGGATCAATCTCAGAAGACCATCTTGACTCCATTTAACTTCTTTGAATGGAAAGCAAAGATGGAGATACTGTTGAGAGTGAAAGGCCTCTACATAGTGACTATGGCAACAAAATCAGAACCCAATGCAGCTACAGAGAAGATCAAATGGCACAATAGGAGGGATGAGGTATATGGTCTCCTGTGTCTAAGCATATCCAGAGACCTCCTTTTCCATATTGATGGATTGACATCACCGAATGAAGTATGGGAGAAGATTTTTGATATTTTTGGTAAGACATATGAGATGAGGGGACATCAAATAGAAAATGAATTGATCTCCCTGAGTCCAAATAGCTTTGAATCCCTGCAACTCTATTTTTCCAAGTTCAAAGCACTTGTTTTGCAGCTAAAACAATGTGGGATCGAAAAGAAGGATGAACAAATAGTTTTCGCCATACTATCGAAGCTTGGCCCTAACTATTCAGTGTTTGTATCAACCTTCTATGCCACAAAGTTGACAGCTCGAGCCTGGAAAATGCCTAGCCTTGCAGATTTCATGGAATCTCTCACACAAGAACAAGATAAATTGGTGATGATGGGCACCATCAAACCATCCAAATACCAAGCTCTGGTTGCTGGAGATTCAAGGATGGATTCAAAAAGCAAGAAGAAAGCTAAAAATACACCTGAGCAAAAGAGAGACAAGAACAAGTCTCCAGAGGAGCCTCAAGGTTCCAAGAAGAACCCCTAGAAGAAGAAGAACAAAGGAGAAATGAGAAAGAGTGCATATTGCAATAAGGGAAATCATTCTGAAAGCTCCTGCATGAAGAAGCAAATAGACTTGCTGACCCAACTCCTGGAGATGAATGGCATCTCCCTTCCAGACAGCTCAAAGAAGAGGGAAGGAGGATCGAATTCAGAAGATAGAGAGAGAGTTCATGCATTGGTTGCTGGCACATCAAGCTCACCTAGTTTCATCATTGATTCTGGAGCTTCAAGACATATGGTTTCAACCAAGGAGGCATTCACCTCACTTGACATGTCGAAAGGTCCACCAATTGTACTAGGAGATGACTCTCTCACTGAAAGTTTGGGCAAAGGGAGGATTTATCTTGACCATGGTAAGTTCAGCAATGTGTTGTATGTTCTAGGTCTTGCCTCTAACCTCTTATCAGTGTATCAGATGACCCACATAGGGTCTCCAAAGAAGGTCATATTCTCCCCTGATGAAGTTGAGATCACAGAGATCTCAAGTGGTAAAGTCATTGCAAAAGGAGTTGCAAATCACACTTCGAAGGTATACATGTTCTCACACTTCCTACCCTACTCAAACCCCTCTGCTCTTCTGATTCATGCTAATGAGGCAAGCAAGCTTTGGCATGAAAGATTTGGCCAAATCAATTACAAGTATCTTTCTGATCTTAGTGAAAAATAAATGGTCAAAGGGTTACCAAAGATTAAGTTTTCCAAAGGAGTCTATCAAGGTTGCATCTTAGGAAAACACCCAGAGCATAAATTTGAGAAAGCTAGTCATGAGAGAACCTCTGCACCTCTTGAGTTGATCCATAGTGATGTTGCTGGCCCATTTCCTCATATGTCAATGAGTCAGGCCAAATATGCATTGACATTCATAGATGACTTTTCCATGTATTGCTGGGTTTACTTCCTGAAACACAAGTCTGAAGTTTTTGGCCTCTTCAAAGTCTTTAAGGCTTTGGTTGAAAACCAGTCTGGGAGGAAACTCAAGGGTTTTAGATCTGACAATGGTGGTGAGTATGTCAATTTTGAGTTCATTCAATATTGTGCAGATTTAGGTATTCAAATGCAGCATTCTATCCCTTACACACCACAAGAGAATGGTGTTGCTGAGAGGAAGAACATATCACTGAAAGAGATGGCAACATGCATGATGGAGGCTAAGACTTTGCCACCAAAGTTTTGGGCCGAAGCTATAAACTGTGCAGCCTATATTCAGAATAGGGTGCCTCATAAATAACTTTATGGTATCACTACTTTCAAAGCATGGAGTGGGCACAAGCCAGATGTGACCCATTTCAGGATTTTTGGCTCAAGGGCTTGGGCTATAATTCCAATAGAAAAGAGGAAGGATTTGCAGCCCCAAAGCCAAGAGTGTCTATTTGTTGGGTACTATGAAGATTCAAAAGGGTACAAGCTGATAAATTTGAGCACAAACAAAGCCTTCATTGAAAGGTGTGTTCAATTTCAAGAAGAACCCCTAGCAGCAGTGGAAGTTGGAGAATCCTCTTCACCACCAGAACCTCTGAATGTAAGTGAAGAGATAGTTGAACATGCTGATTCTGATATGTCTGATAATGATGATTTAATTGCAGATCCTAACATTCCTACAAGACCAAAATGGGAATCCAAGACCATTCATGTAGCTGGAGAACTAGCTAGAAATCCTAATGATCCTAGGAGGACTAGATCTCAGTTTGAGAGTGCTCTGTGCATGAAAGATCCTATTTTTGCAGAGAAATGCTATCTGATGGTTGAATAAGACCCATAGACATATGAAGATGCAGAAAATGATCCAATATGGAAAATATCCATGGAAGAAGAGTTCAGCTCACTCTAGAAGAGCAACACTTGGGAGCTGGTTGATCTTCCCCTAGGGAGGAAGCTAGTTTAGTGTAAGTGGGTGTACAAAACCAAATTTGTTACTGATGGTTCACCTCTGAAGTACAAGGCTAGATTGGTAGCCAAGGGCTACTCACAAGTATATGGCATAGACTACAATGAGACCTTTGCACCAATGGCAAAGATGGACTCCATCAGGCTAGCCTTAGCCATTGCAGCTTCAAAGCAGTGGGAGGTACACCACATGGATGTGAAGTGTGCTTTCCTGAATGGATATCTCACTGAAGAGATTACATGCAGCAGCCTCAAGGATTTTCTACTAACCCATCTCTTGTGTGCAGGCTAAAGAAGTCATTGTATGGGCTTAATCAAGCCCCCAGGGCTTGGTATGCCAAGATTGATAGTTTTCTGCTATCACTGAATTTTGTTTGATGCAAGTCAGATCCAAATGTCTATTTGAAGTTGATTCATGGTTCATTAATGATAATTTTTTTGTATGTTGATGACCTTCTCATTACAGGAAGCTCAAAGGATGAAATTGACTCCTTGAAGGATGCAATGAACCATGCCTTCTCAATGACAGATTTGGGCTTATTGAGCCAATTCTTGGGGCTCGAGATTGCTCAAACCAAAGAAGGAATCAAAGTAAATCAGTCCAAGTATGCCTTGGATTTGCTGAACAAATTCAATATGAGGGATTTCAAGCCAAGCAAGACTCCTTTCCTTTCAAGAGTTAAGCTTGAAGAAGCTGATTCTTCACCTATGGTAAACAATACAATGTATAGGCAATCGATTGGATGTTTGTTGTATGTTACACATACTAGACCTGATATTTCTTATGCAGTAAGCGTGGCTTCAAGATACATGGATCAGCCTCATGAGATCCATTGGAGAGCAGCTAAAAGGATCCTTAACTTTGTTCAGGGAACAAGGACTCATGGGATCTTCTACAAAGCTAAATCTGATCTTGATTTGATTGGGTTTACTGACAGTGATTGGGCAGGTGACAACATAGATCGAAATCCAACATCAGGATATGTGTTCATGCTTGCAGAAGGGCCAATCAGCTGGTCAAGCAAGAAACAGAGTGCCATTGCACTCTCATCTACAGAAGCAGAGTACAGAGGAGTTGTAAATGCAACAACTCAATGTTTATAGTTGCAGGGGTTACTTGGAGAGTGTGGATTCAAATCAGAATACTCAACTACTATCTATTGTGATAATCAAAGTACCATTTGAATCTGCAATGATCCAGTTCAGAACCATAGAACCAAACACATTGAGATCCATATGCACTACATCAGACAGCTTGTGCATGATAGCACCATTCACCTACTCTTTTGTTCATCTTCAGAACAAGTAGCAGATATCTTCACCAAAGTTTTTTGTGAGAAGACATTCAGCAATCTCAAATCACTGTTGGGGATTGCTGATCATGTTGTGAAGCATGAGTGATGACAAGATTTCCAAATTTTGTTTTACTGTCCATGTTTAAGGGAGGATTTTTCCCACTGGGTTTTTACCTCTTTCCTTGGTTAAATGGACATGCAGTATGTAAAGGGTGACTAATCCTTATTTCTAGGCCCTATAATTTTATGATATTTTACTCATAAGTCAGGCTTAAGGGGGGGTGTTAGAATAATCAACCCATAGTTAGCTACCTTAGACATTAATTAATCTATTTTTTGTCTTATTTGCCTAGTTTCCATATTCCACCTTATGCAAGTTGTCCTCCACACATCCATAGTGGTCAAACTTGCTAAATTTGAGTCATGGAGTGCTTGGGAAACCTATTTGAATCAAATCTAGTTTATTCCTGGCCTCCCTAGCGCATGTCTGCTTTTTCTGCTTTATTGCCTGCTTTTTCTGAGTTTTAAGGCAATTGGGAAGGTTTGACTAGGTGAAGTTAACTTGTTTTTTTCCCTCATCATCCTCCACCCTTTTCTCCTATGAAAAGCATGTATGAGTTGTCCTTCCACCATCTAGTAGCTTGCCTAATTTATTTTTCCAATTCGTGAGCTCCTAGACAGATTTGGAAAGTGCTTTATGCACATATGAGGGATTTGCTTAGATTTAGTAAGCCTGCTTTTGACCAAATTCAAATGGAATCCTTATGCATTCAAATCTGTCATGTAATTATTTATTGTGGAAGCCTATGACTTCACAGGGTTGGCTATTGTATACTTATTCAATACAGATTAGTGTTTTGCTCCATTATTCAGTCTCCTTTTTGAGTAATTTGCATGTGTAATTGGCAATTGTTGTTAGTCTAATTGTTCTAACACCTGGGTTCAATTTCCACAGCATCAAATCTCCTTAGTGTCTATCAGATGACACATACGTGAGTTCCTAAGAGAGTTTCTTTCAGCCCAAATGATGTTGAGATAATAGAAATTTCATCCGGGAAACTCATTGCTAAAGGCCTTGCAAACCATCATGCAAAAGCCTATGAGTTCTCTCATTTTGTTGTGGATGCAAAGCCCACCGCTTTGCTAACTCATGGAAATGAGGTTAGTAGGTTGCGGCATGAGAGGTTTGGCCATCTTAATTTCAAATATTTGCAGCAATTACAGAAAAAATCCATGGTTGAAGGCCTCCCGGTCATCAAGGCAACCACAGGAATTTGCAAGGGCTGTGTGATTGGAAAACACCCTGAGCACAAGTTCGATGGGGGTAAGGAAAACCGAGCTACATGCATATTGGGGTTGATACATTCTGATATCAGGGGTCCGATGCCTATCACATCCATGAATGGATCAAGGTATCTTCTTACTTTTATTGATGATTTTTCAAGGTACACATGGGTCTTCTTTCTCAAATTTTTTTTTGAAGTATGTGAAATTTTTTCTAAATTGAAGGCCTTGATCGAAAATGCCTCTGGGATTAAGATCAAGATATTGAGATATGATAATGGAGGGGAGTATGTTAGTAATGAGTTGCTGCACATATGCTCCCAAAGTGGTATTTAGGTCCAGCATTCAATTCCCTACACTCCCTAGTAGAATGGAGTAGCAGAAAGGAAGAATCGGTCTCTCAAGGAGATGACCACCTGTATGTTGGAATCCAAGAAGCTTGCTGAAAAATTGTGGGCTGAGGCCATGCATGCTACAGCATACATTCAGAATAGGGTGCCACACTCATCTATGAAAGGGAAGACCCATTTTGAAGCATACTTTGGATACAAGCCAAATGTGTCGAACCTGTGGGTGTTTGGGTCCACTGCACAGGCCTGGATTCCACTTGATAAAAGAATGGCTTTGCAACCGAAAAGCATAGAATGTCTGTTCATTGGGTATACTAATGAATCAAAATGATTCAATCTGCTGTATATCAAAACAAAATAGATCATCATTGAGAGGAGTGTCAAGTTCGATGAGCCTCTTCAGGAGGTGGAACTAGTGAAGGAGAAAACTGCTAAATTTCCTTCCTATTCTACTGAGTATTTGGATGATGAAATTGGGGGTGATGAACTTGATTTGAATCCTCTGATTTCTGATATCAGTGTGCAGCAATCATTAGATGCTGAATCAAAACCTAAAGTGCAAACTCATCTTCCCACATGGGCCCGATAGACACTCTCCTTCGTAGGAGACAACATTGGAAATCCCGATGATCCAAGGAGAACCCGGTCTGATTTCCAAAGAGCAGGTATTGCGCTCTCTTGTTCTGATAATTTGCTATCTGAAAATTGATATTTGATGATTAGTTCAGATCCAAAATCCTACTATCATGCTTGGATGGATCTGAGATGGCAAGTTGCCATGGATGAAGAGATGAATTCTCTTCAGAAAAACACTACTTGGGAGCTAGTTTCTCTTCCTCCGGGAAGGAAATTGGTTCAATGCAAGTGGGTTTTTCAGACCAAGGTTGCTGCTTATGGAATAACCTACAAATATAATGCAAGGCTGGTGGAAAAAATTTTCTCTCAGGTCCAAGGTGTGGACTACCATGAGACCTTTGCACCGGTTGCAAAAATGGACTCCATCCACCTTGTTTTGGCAATTTCAGCATCCAAGCACTAGGAAGTGCATCACATGGATGTTAAGTAAGAATTTTTGCACAGAGATATTCATGAGGAGATATACATGAAGCATCCTAAGGGCTACATCACTGATCCATCTTTTGTTTGCAAGCTAAAGAAGTCACTATACGGGTTAAAACAGGCCCCAAGAGAGTGGTATTCCAAGATGGATGCCTTCCTTCTCTCGCAAAACTTTCAAAGGTGTATATCAGATCCAAATGTTTATTTACAGAAGTATGATGGTCATATAATTATCATTTTTTAATATTTTTATGACTTACTAATCATAGGTGGCATAGCTGCCTCCATTTTAGCCATCAAAACTGCTCTCCTCAATGCCTTTGAAATGAGTGATTTGGGGCTTCTAAAACAATTTTTGGGGCTCGAAATTGAGAAAAATTATGATGGGATTATGGTAACTCAGTACAAATTCACTTCAGACATGTTATTCAAGTTTAACATGGCTGATTTTAGGCCTGAACCATTCCCTTTCCTTTCAGGGATCAGCCTTGAAGAAGGAAAAAGCACACCTCCCATGGACTGCACTATCTATCGACAACTGATTGGTAGCTTGTTGTACTTGACACATTCCCAGCCTGATATTTGTTATGACATGAATGCTAGATTAATATGTATGTAGCATCCTCATGGTCTTCATTGGAAGGCAGCCAAGAGGATCCTCCAGTATATTCAGGGAACCAGGACCTACGACATTCACTATGCTGCAGACTCCAAGCTAGAGCTAGTTGGATACACAGATTTCGATTGGGCGGGTGATTCTATTGATCAAAAGTATACTTCTGGATATGTAGTCATGTTTGGTGGTGGCCCCATTTGCTGGTCAAGAAAAAAGCAGGCTGCCATAGCACTATCTTCAGCAGAGGCTGAGTATCGAAGAGCGGTGAATGCTTGCATCGAAGCAATTTGGTTGCAAGGAATTCTTTCAGAGTTTGATATTGGTAGTACTTTGTCCACTGTCCTCTTTTGTGACAATCAAAGTGCTATTAATATTTCCACAGATCTAGTTACTAGGCAGAGAACCAAGCATGTAGAGATCCACATGCACTACATCAGGGAGCTAGTGCATGACACGATCATCATTCTGCAATACTGCCCGAATGATGAGCAGATTGCAGACATCTTCACCAAGATATTTTCAAAAAATAAGTTCACTTACCTCCGTTCATTGTTGGGGGTGCATTCATCAGGGTGATTCAGACTACTTTCAGTGTTCAGCTTTAGGGGGATTTTTTCCCACTGGGTTTTCCCTCTTTTCCTCACTTAGTTTGTTTTGAGCATTGTTTCAGTTTCAACATTGTACAGGGTGACCTATGGACTTAGTTTTCGGGGCCCTAGAATTTTTATGCATTTGTGTTTTCTAACTCCTCCTGAGTATAGCTTAAGGGGGGGTGTTGGAGACATTTACCACCATACACACTCTTTTTGGTCAAACTGGCCTAGTTAAACCACTATCCTAAGTATTATTGACATAAATTGACATCATTGGAGAATTAATTGACATCATCTAGTCACACCCACACCTACCTTCAATCAAGGAGGCTAACTTAACCTTCTCCTACATTCGGGGAGGCTAACTGGAGCACTCCGGGGGTGATCTGAGTGATATTAATGCACCTAATTGCTAACTGATGGTTACAATTAGTTAAACAGGGTAGTGAAGGCACCTCCTTTCATTTAATTGATTATTTAATGATTAATTAATGAACTGGAGTCAACAGGGGCACCTCCACCAACTTCTGATGTTCAGTTCAACTTCAGTTAACCTCATTAGGGTTCATTGGAGTCATTGAAGCACTAGCACTTGATGGTTGGCTTGCTATGACATGTGTCTGATCTCTTTCAGTTGAGACTCAATCATTTATTGCACTCTGACTTCAGTTAGGGCTCAGTTGAGTCAATTAGGGTTTTGATCAGTGGTTAACTGGAGTGTTGACTATGGCTTACATTTAATTAAGCAAGACTCACTCATTCAATTTGAATGACCTCCTTGAGGATTCGAATTGCTCATTCATTCATGCTTGTAGCATGACATTGTATTGTATTATCATTCTTTCATCTGATTATACAGAGCGGCTACTCATTCTGTAGACCGATTATACCATTTCATGAGTTATTTGTTGATTAATCTTTGATGAGACTGATGTTTAGTCCCTAGATCAATGTTCAAGATTAATACTTACTCCAAAATTGATGAAGCTAAGAAGAAAAAATCGGAAACCAAAGAATATTCAAGTGATTCCATTAAATAACTGATTGAATTAATTAATCAAATGGATATTAACCATGCAAATCAAATTATATCCATGTTGAATAAGTTGATAGCTATGGAAAGGGCCCAAACAAACAGATTCCACCCTAAGAAAAATGAATAAAGGAAAAAGAATCCTTCATCTCAAGAAAATTGACTTCCCAGTCCTTTGGAAACCAATAATATGGTTGATCATCAAGTGTTTCCTTACTGTAGGCCTTGTGGTGAACTCCATGAAGAATCCATATGCCAAACATTTCTTCATATCTATGAGGGTGAGCCTACAAAATAACAAATATGGATGCTTTCCCAAAGTTATGATGTGCCCATAAACAATTTAGTGGAGTTAAAGGAAAGTAGTAACTACATGGGAAAAGTGACATAAATATTTGGTCTAAAACATTATCTTAAGCAAGTAGCAAAAATGGCTAATTACAATGGAATCATGTATCAAAGAAGCAGAACTCAAAGTCAACATATGCCTCAAACAAGCAATTCAAAGGTACCTTTACCCCCTATATAAAATATTTCTTCAGATAAATAATTAAATATTGATTTAGGAGGATGGATAAATAATGCAAAGGTAATGGTTCCTATAACAGAACTTGTAAATATACCATCCTAGAAGGATAATACAATCAAATCCTTAGAAGAACCTCCTTCAAGAAGCAGTGTGTCAAAGAATAATCCGATGAATATGGAAAGGAAACTAGCCTTAAGCTTATTAGGACGCCCCTATACGTTTTCAAACTATGGATAAAGAAAATGAGAAGAATGTTCCCTTCTTTGTCACCTTGTTGGTAAATGGGAAACTCCTCCATAATTGTATGCTTTATTCAGGGGCTATCCCATGTGTTATGTATAAGAAAGTAATGGACAAGCTAAACTTAAGAATATCAAGGCATTATCATAACATTTGTATTATGGACAACAAGGCGATAGAATTGCATGGATTAATTAAGGATTTGCAAGTCCATATTGTTGCTTTTCCTAATATCAAAATAATGATGGATATAATGGTAATTGATGCGCCTAATGTTTTGGGTATTATAGTTTAAAGAAAATGGGCAACCAATTTGGGAGGTAACTTGCAAATGGATTTGACTTATGTTACTATTCCTACTCCTGACAGAATTATGGTTAGACTAAATAGAGAAATTTAAAGAAAATCTCAAAAATCCAAGGAATGAACTGAAGTATAAGACATATGAAATTGGATACTATGCTAGTTTGTATAATTTTATGAAACCTAAAAGGGAAAAGGTTAAAAAAGAAAAACAAAATGAAGTGTGGAAAATGCATTTTGCTTGGGCACATTCTAGATCTAGAAAAGGTGTTTCCATTACTATTAAGTATCCATATGAACAATTATTCTCTTTTGCATATAGGTTGGGGTTTGATGCCACAAATAATGTGGTCGAATATGAGGCTTTATTGCTTGGCTTGTAAATATGCAAGGATATGGGTTTAAAATTGATAAGTATAAAGGGAGATTCATATTTGATTGTGAAAGGTGTTAAGTTTTCTATGACGCCATATATTAAGTCCTAACGTAATAATAATTTAATACATTTTCACAATAACAACATAAATATGATCACTGATATAAACACAATCTCAAGTTACACAACAATTTACCCTAGGAAACCCTAAAGGGAAAAAATGAACAAAAAATTCCTCAATATAGATTACCAGAATGCAATGAACAAAGAATAATGTCTTAGAGAGAGAGAGAGAGCAACCCCAAGCATAAGAGCCAAAACGCAAAAGACATCAATCTTCCTCCTTCTCTGTCTCTCCTTCTTTCTCTCTCTTGCATAATACAAATGTGAGTGAGTGTGTATAAATGAGGGAGGGAACCTCCCTATTTATACTAGTTCCCCAACTGCCATTTTCCCTAACTGGGCCAACCTGTCTAACTAACAAGGACAACCTACCTAGGAGAACTCATAATAATAATTATATTATTCTTTTAGGGGTACTATTGAACCGACTTACAACAAAGGGTTTACCTCGTGACTTTTACATGACCTTTTACATGAGTGACATATCTCGAAGGAGGAATAATAATAATTTGAAGTACAAGTAGAATACTATTCAAAGTTACAATATTTCAATGCTTGCCCTAAAAAAGAAGGGTATTCTACTGACATCAACAACAATTGGTATGGGTCTACACAACATCATCGAAAGGAGAGAGTAGGAATAATCAACATCATATTTTGGAACATTGTCTGGTACATCTATAGATCATCAAAATTTTTTAACAACATCAACATATATAACACGGAGCTAGAGTATCATCATCTGCAACATGGAACTAGGGAATCATCATTTGTAGCATGGAACTGGGGCATCACTTGCAGCATGGATATGAAGCATCATCATCATATGCATCAACATATAATTAATGGAACATCATCATCATATTCAGTACATAGATGAAGTATAAAATTCTTCAGTATAAAAAACTAATACATCATTTTCAAAGACAACATGAGGTTGGCTCATCAGCATAAAGATGGAATAACAAAAAGAACAATCACATGAGGCTAAATCATCATCATAAAGCTGGAATAACAACAAAAACAACATGAGGATGGATCATTAGAATAAAGATGGAATAACAACATCATCAACAACAACTCAAGGTTGGAGTAACATCATCTATGGAAGGTGTAACAATAACCAACATGATCCTTCGTTTCAGAATTATGGGATCATGTACATCAAATTTGTGGCACTCAAACGATCCTTCCTTTCAGAATTATGAGATCAAGTCTTTGCAGAGCTACCAATACTGATCACAACTAACATATACATATACATGATGATCCTTCCTTTCAGAATCATGGGATCAAGTCCACCACTAACATCCTAGACGATCCTTCTTTTCAGAATTACACGATCGATTCCACCACTAATATCCTAGATGATCCTTCCTTTCGGAATTACGGGATCAAGTCCACTACTAACATCCTAGATGATCATTCCTTTCATAATTACTAGATCAAGTCTGTTGATATATTTGTAACTTCGAAATGTATTCACTAGTATATTTCTTATTGTATTTCATTGTACCCCGACAGATATGTTTGTTCCTCCAATCGAGAGAGTCGTTAATATAATCAATTCATGTAAAGTCATTGAGGTTAACCCTCTGTTGTAAGTCGGGGCAATAGTCCCCACACTTTAATCATATTAGGGTTATTATACTCTCCTAGTGAGGTCGGTCTTGTAGAGTAAAAGTCAAGTGGAAAACAAGTATAAATAGAGAGTGAGACTCTCTATTTGAAAAAAAATCACTCAACAGTATAGCATGAGTGAGAGAGAAGTAGCTCACATAAGAGAGAGAGAGAGAACAAATATCGAATATCATCTTTGTATCTTTGGGTTTTACTTTTGCTATTGGTGCTCATTTTATATCTGAGGAAGTTGCATGGTTTTCTCCTTTATGGTTTCCCTGAGGAAAATTATTTGTGTCTCTTGTCTCTTGTGATTATTGTTGTGCATGTTATTCTCTCAGATAAGATCCTAGATCATATTGATTAAATGATAAAAATATAATATGGTATTATAGCTAACCTGAGAAGAAGACACTGTGCAGCTGCAGAATCTAGGGTTCTTAATTTTCGGGTCTCTATCCATAGATCATCAGCAAAAGGAGGATAGGCTAACTCTTCATTGAAGGGTGCATCTTTCTGTCGAAGCAGAATATGATTCTGAGTTTTTGGCCTATCATTGTTGCTAAAAATTAGGGCTTTTCACAGAAGTGGAATTTTTGAGTGAGCCTTATAGCATAGGATTTCTCTCCTCCTCAAAATCAAAATTTAGAGACAAAGATCGAGTTTTTTGGTTGGTTAGAACTCCAAGAAAGTCAAACCCTAATTTGGCCGTGGACCAAAAAATCAGCAGTGCAAAATATCAGCTCCAGATCTAGTTCCGGAATCTCAAATTGGTAAGATCTAAAGATTTTGTATTTGCATTTGAGGTTCTCATTAAATATGTCTCATCACACCAAGCTTGATGAAAATATTGAAGGAGCTAAAAAATTCTGAGCATGGAAGTATAGGATCTCACTCATTCTTGAAGAAAATGAATTGGACACCTACATGAGTAGAGAGGTTCCAGTTCTAGAGGGAGATAAAGCTAAATCCTTACACAAGAAGAACTTGGTCAAGGCCAAGAGGATTATTGTTGATTCTATCAAGGATCACCTTATATCACAAGTGTCTTCCTGAGACATCTAAAGAGATGTTTTATTCCTTGACCAAGCTATTTGAAGGAAAAAATATAAATCACAAGATGAATTTGAGGATTTATTTGAAGAATGTGAATATCCAGAATGCAGAGACCATATAGTCATACTTTACAAGGGTATCTCAAATCAAAGAACAACTTGAAGCAGTGGAAGAAGAAGTAGATAATTGAGAAATTGTGATGAGCACCTTGAATGGTCTCCCTAGGTCATGGGACCCCTTAATTCAAGGGATTTGTGCTAGAATAAAGTTAATCACTTTCAGTAGGCTGTGGGAGGAATTCTCACAAGAGGAAACTTGAATAGTATCTCGAGAAGAAAATATAGGAAATGAAGATCAAGCTCTCACAACACACACCAAGAAAATCAGAAGGGACTACCATCATCCCAAAGGTAAGAATTCTCACCAGAAAGATAACCCTAGAAGATCTACCAGAGATCTATCTAAACTTAGATGCTATACATGTGATGAGAAAGGAAATTTTGCTAGAGATTGTCCTAGAAATAAAGGTGGCTCTCACAAGAAGAAGGACAACAAAAGAATACATCATGCTCACACTGCAAAGGATGATGGACCTCCTAGAAAGAGAGTCAAAGAAGAAAGTGAGGATTATTCAAGTGATGAAGAGTATGTTTTTATTTCTTCCCTCACGTGAACTGTTACACATGGAAGCAATGACCGGATTATAGATAGTGGGGATTCCAAGCATATGGTGGGATTCAAAGAATAATTTGTTAAACAATCCGAACATGAGTCACCCCACAAAGTGAAACTTGGGGATGCCTACCACTATCCCATAAAAGGTAGTGGTGAATCCTCATATAAACTAGAATCTAGAAAATCTATGAATATGAAGGATGTCTTGTTTGTACCAGGACTAAAGAAGAATATCCTCTCCATATCTGCATTGGATGCAAAAGGAATGAGGGTTTCATTTGTAGATGGCCAAGTCCTCATGTGGCCAAAGGGAAATACTATAGATGATGCGGTAATGATTAGAGAGCAAGAGGGAAGCTTATACAAATTAAAGGGCCAACCAGAACAAGCTTTGGTCCATGACTCAGTAGATCCAAGTGAACTTTGGCATAGAAGGATTGCACATGTGCAATATAGGGCACTACCACTTGCAAGCAAAGTTGTTGAAGGTCTTCCGAAAATATAGGCAAAGAATCAAGGCGTTTGCAAAGGATGTGTGAAGGGAAAGAACACAAAGAATACATTTCCAAGTAGTGAGAGTAAGGAAAAAGGAATCTTGGAAATTATTCACTCTGATGTATGCGGTCTGATGTCATCCAACTCATTAAGTGGGTATGTATATTATGTTTCTTTTACTGATGATTTTTCTAGGAAGAAATGGATATATTTCTTGAAAATCAAGGATGGAGTATTCAGTAAGTTCCAGGAATTCAAAGCCTTGATCGATAACCACACCGAGAAGAGTATAACGACCTTTCGATCAGACAATGGTAGAGAATTCAAATCAAATGAATTCATGGAATTATGCAGAGAGTCAGTGATTAAGAAGGAGTTGACCATTCCATATAATGCATAATAGAATGGAGTTGTAAAAAGGAAGAAAAGAACGATTATGGAAGCATCAAGGGAAATGCTTTATGATGAAGATCTTCATATGCATCTTTGGGTAGAAGCTGCTAGGACATTTGTGTATGTACAAAATTGTACTCCGCATAAATTACTTGAGAACAAGACACAAGAAGAAGTATTCTCCAGCAAGAAACCAGAAGTCAGTCATCTTAGAATATTTGGTTGTTTAGTGTACATACACATTTTGAAAGAAAAGAGGACGAAATTAGATCCTTCAAGAAAGAAGGGTATATTTGTGGGATATAGTGAAAGCTCGAAGGCTTACAGAATATATTTCCCAGGACTCAAGAAGATCGACATCAGCAGGGACATGACATTTGATGAAGACTCAGCTTACAACAAATCTAGAAAAATACCTATTGCAGAACTTGAAGAAACAGAAGTACCCAGGATCCAAGATACAACTATGAACAAAGCAAATCTAGAAGTAGATCGAGAAATGAAAGAACCTCAGGAACATGTAGATCCACCCCAAGAGAGGAATCCTTATAAGAGGAAACCAACATGGGTATGAGAGGATATCCAAGGTGTAGAGAGATATGGGGTTCCAGAAGAAATGCACAGAGAAAGGAAGAGAACTAGGTCCTACTCCAGTTATGTTGCCCTACTGTGTGACATCATTGATAAAGAACCTTCCAACTATGAAGAAGCGACAAAAAAGAAAGAATAGAAGGATGCTATGATCGAGGAGTACCATTCGATCATGAAGAATGATGTCTAGGATGTGGTCCCAATACCAAAAGGGAAGTATGTTGTGAATTCCTAGGGGATCTACAAGATCAAGCATGCTGTAGATGGTAGCATAGATAAATATAAAGCAATATTTGTGGCACATGGGTTCTCCCAGAAGGAAGGGATATATTATGAAGAAACTTTTGCACTTGTATCCAGATACACTTCCATCAGATCAGTACTTTCTTTGGATGAAGTGATGCAATGGAAGATACACCAGATGGATGTCAAGACCGTGTTCTTGAATGGTGCAGTATAAGAGGAAGTGTATGTGGAGCAGCCACTCAAATTTGACACACATGATAGGGAGACTCATGTGTATATATTAAACAAGGAACTGTACAGTTTGAAACAGGAACCTAGGAAGTGGTATGATAGGATTGATAGCTTCTTGACTGGCTTGGGATTTACAAGTAGTAAAGCGGATTCCAAACTTTACTACAAGGTTGAGAAAGGAAACCCAGTGATACTCCTACTGTCTGTAGATGACCTATTTGTAATAGGATAGGATGGGTTGATTGCTGACACAAAGAGAAATCTTGTTGATGAGTTCAAGATGAAATACTTGGGCATGATGCACTAATTTCTAGGCTTAGAGGTGTGGCATAATGAGGATGGAATCTCCATGGGACAAGGGAAGTATGCAGTGGAGATCCTGAAGAGGTTCATGATGATGGACTGTAAGGCCATGACCACACCTATGGCATCGAACATGAATCTATTGAGTGATGATTCATCAGAGTCAGTTGATGCTACGATGTATTGTCAGATGATTGGGTCATTGATGTACCTAAAGAATACGGGACCAGATATTTGCTTTTCTGTGAACACATTGAGCCAGTTCCTAACGGATCCAAGACATGTTCACCTGATTGTTGCAAAGCATATTTTGAGGTACCTAAAGGGTACATTTAACTATGGGCTCAAGTACGAGGTGAATTAGAAGATTAAACTTAAGGATTATGTGGATTCAGATTGTGCAGGAAATGCCATTGATAGGAAGAGCACCTCAGAGTGCTGCTTCAGTATGGGATCAGGTGTGATATCTTGGTTTAGAAGGAAGTAGTCCTACGTTGCACTGAGTATAGCCAAAGCAGAGTATGTCACAACTTTTTTGGCTAGTTGTGAGGCAGTGTGGCTGAGGAAGCTACTATCTGACTTGTTTGATCTCCAATTGGATGCTACTTGTATATATTGCAACAACTAGAGTTGTGTGAAGTTTTCAGAGAACCCGGTGTTCCATGACAACTCGAAGAAGATCAAGATCAAGTATCACTATATTAGGGATATGGTGCAGAGAGGAGTAGTGAAGCTCTAGTATGTTGCAACGGATGAGCATATAGCTGATGTGTTGAACAAGCCATTAGCCAGAGTGAATTTTGAGTACTTCATAGAGAAGCTTTGTGTTTTTTAGATTGAGTTTCCTTCCAAGGGGAAGTGATGATTCCGTGAGCCTTTCTGACATGGTGGTAGGATGGGCCTCCCATGGTTATATGTAAGTGTTGGTCCTTTCCCACATGGTGGAAGGCTAGGCCTCCTGTGGTCGGATGTAAGCACTGGGACTTTTCAACAAGGTGGAAGGTTGGGCCTCCCATGGTCAGATGTCAGTTCTGAGCCTTTTTGACATGGTGGTAGGCTGGGAATCCCATGGTCAGATGTAAGCATTAGGCCTTTTTGACATGGTGGTAGGCTGGGTCTCCCATGGTCATATTATATAAGTGCTGAGACCTACATCCAACATGAAAAAGGTTTGGCTCCGTAGAACTTCCAATGATGAGTAGAATTGAGAGATAACACCATTTGCTCGAGATAGTGGGATAAGTGATGATGATGATCCAGTAATGAATACTAGTGTTGATGAACTATGTCAAGAGAATACCTTCCTAGTTAAGAGGGAGTGTTTATGTATTTGTAACTTCAGAATGTATTCACTTGTATATTTCTTATTGTATTTCATTGTATCCCGACAGATATGTTTGTTCCTCCAATCGGGAGAGTCATTAATATAATAAAGTCATGTAAAGTCATTGAGGTTAAACCTCCATTGTAAGTTGCAGAAATAGTTCTCATAGTTGAGTCATATTAGAGTTATTAGACTCTCCTAGTGAGGTCAACCCTATAGAGTGAAAGTAAAGTGGAAAACAAGTATAAATAGAGAGTGAGAATCTATATTTGAAACACACTCACTCAACAGTAGCATCTAAGTGAGAGAGAAGTAGCTCGGACAAGAGAGAGAGAGAAAGAAGATGTCGGAGATCATCTTTGTATCTTTGGGTTTTACTTTTTCTATTGGTGCTCATTCTATCTCTCAGGAAGTTGCGGGGCTTTCTCCATTATGGTTTCCCCAAGGAAAATTAGTTGTGTCTCTTGTCTCTTATGATTATTGTTGTGCATGTTATTCTCTCAGATAAGATCCTAGATCATATTGATTAAATGATAAAAATATAATAAAGTCCACTACTGACATTCTATAAGATCCTTCCTTTCGGAATTACGGGACCAATTCCACTCACAACATTTAAAACGATCTTTCATAATTACAAGATCAAGTCTAGGGATTATTAGTCCCAACATCTTGGATGATCCTTCCTTTCATAATTAAGGGATCAAGTCTACTCACAACATTTAAGACGATCCTTCCAAATTACAGGATGAATTATAAGGATTATTAGTCCCAACATCTTGGACGATCCTTCCTTTCAAAATTAGAGGATTGAGTCCCCTCAAAACATTTAAGATGATCCTTCCTTTCATAATTACGTGATCTAGTACACTCACAACATTTAAGATTATCCTTCCTTTCGGAATTATAGGATCGATTCCACTCACAATATTTAAGACAATCCTTCCTTTCGGAATTATAGGATCAAGTCTAGGGATGATTAGTCCCAACATATTGGACGATCCTTCCTTTCAGAATTACATGATCAAGTCCATCAAGATCAACATTAAATGTGATCCTTCCTTTTTGGAATTACAAGATCAAGTATACGGATGATTACTCCCAACATATTGGACAATCCTTCCTTTTTGGAATTACGGGATCAAGTCCAGCAAGATCCACATTTAATACAATCCTTCATTTTTGGAAAAATGGGATCAAGTCTAAGGATGATAAATCCCAACTGAACTATCTGCTATGATTAGGATACCATAGTATCAATAATGCTCCCCCTTTCAAGGGAAGTCGTTACAGACAACACCAATATTTTCTTGGAAGTGTTCAAACTTCAGACGACATGGATGCTTAGTCAACAAATCTACAAGCTACTCATATGTGCTCACATATTGGAGCTTTATAGCTCCCTTCTGCACCATCTCATGAATGTAGAAATACAATATTTCTATGTACTTAATTTTATCATGGAACACAAGGTTCTCTATAATCTTCATGCATATTTGGTTATCACGTATTATCACGGTAGCATCCATCTCTAGAGTGAATATATATAACAACAACTTCCGAAGCCATATGGCTTCACAAGTTGAAATATATTCCGCTTCTGCAGTGTTGAGTGCAACAATGGACTGCTTCCTACTTAGCCATGAGATCATGGCTGACCCTAGATTGAAACATCCTCCCAAAGTGCTATTTCTATCTGAGACACTTCCTTCCCAATCTAAATCAGTATAACCACACAGTCTGAAGTCATGATTTCTAGTATAATTGAGACCATAGTGTATCGTACCTTTCATGTACCTGGTCACATGCTTTGCAGCTACCAGGTGATCATGTTTGGGCTCAACCAAATACTGAATATAAGTGTTCACAACAAAGCATATATATGGCCGGGTATTCGTTAGATACATCAATGAACCAATGATCTATCTGTATAGTGTCATATCCACTAATTCTGACGAAGCATTAACCAATAACTTCAATTATGTATTCATGTGTGTGGCCATGGATTTACATTCCAACATGTCAAACCTTTTTAGAATTTCCACTGCATTCTTCCCTTGGTTAAGGAAGAGTCATTCTGGGCTCTGCCATACTTCAAGACCTAGGAAATAATGCATCAAGCCAAGGTATTTCATCTTGAATTATGAAACAAGCTTATTCTTACACTCTGAGATTTGCTTCTCATTACCTGTGAGGAATAAATCATCTACATACAACAACAATATGACAAGTTCATCATCCATAAACTTGAATTAAAGGTTAGGATCTACCTTACTTTTGGTAAATCCAAAGATTGCCAGAAACCTATCGATTCTTCCATACCAAGATCTTGGAGCTTGCTTCAATCCATACAGAGCCTTCTTTAGTTTACAGACATGTGTCCTTCTATATTGGAATTCAAAACCTTGTGGTTGTTATATGTACACTTATTCTTCAATAACACCATTTAGGAAGGTTTTTTTCACACCCATCTGGTGTAACTTCCATCGACTATATGCTTTATCTTTTAGATCCATTTGGAAGATACCACACTTTTACACTACAACAAAAACTGGATTTAGCACTAGATTTTAGTGTAATTTTTTCTCAATTGTGATGAAAAATTCGGTGCTAAACCTGGCACTATTGTACGTTTTTGTAAAACGCTGTTGATTGCTCTTTTTTTCATTCTTTTTAATGTCCATTTTTTCTTCCATTGTTGCGCCCTTTTTTGTGTCTTTTTTACACCTTTATTTGTGCCCAATTTTGCATCCTGTATTGCATATTTTTTGCACCCTTGGTTATGTCCTTTTTTTCACCTAGCTTGATGCTCAGTTTTACATACAGTGTTTTGTCTTATGTTTCTCCTAATTTGACGTCGAGTTTGTCACCCAATTTTGCATCTAATGTTACGCCTAGGTTTGCATCCATTTTTTGGTCCAATATTGCATCTAGGTTTGCATCTAGTTTTACTTCTAATTTTTCATCCCATTTTACATATTTTCTTGCGTCCATATTTGTGCCAAAAATATCATCCTATTTCACGTCTTCTTTTGTGTCTAGGTTTGCACCTACTATTCCATCCTGGTTGATATCTTTTTTTTCATCTAAGTTTGCACCCAGCGTTGCACCTGGTGTTGCACCCATGTTTATGTCTAATGTTGTGTCATGTTTTACATTTAATATTGTATCTAGTTTTAGATCCAATGTTTCATCCCATTTTACATCCAATATTGTATCTTGTTTTAAGTCTTTCTTTGCGCCAAGTGTTGCTTATAGTTTTGTGCCCAGTGACGTTGTGCATGGTTTTAGATCGAATGATGCGCCCAATTTTATGCCAACTTTAGCGTCCAATTTTTTTTCCAACCAAGAATCCAATTTTGATTCTACTGTCGCATATAGTTTTGGGCATCACATCTTCTTTTGTGTCTAGGTTTTCACCTACTATTCCATCATGGTTGATGTCTTTTTTTGCGTCTAGGTTTGTACCCAGCGTTGCACCTAGTGTTGAATCCATGTTTGTGTCTAATGTTGCATCCTGGTTTACATCCAATATTGCATCTAGTTTTACATCCAATGTTTCATCCCATTTTACATCCAATATTGTATCTTGTTTTAAGTCTTTCTTAGTGCCAAGAGTTGCTTACAGTTTTACACCTAGTGTTGTGCCTGGTTTTACATCGAATGATGCACCCAATTTTATGCCAACTTTAGCGTCCAACTGAGAATCCAATTTTTCATCTACTATTGCTTATAGTTTTGGTTCTAGTATTGAATCTAGTTTTGAGCCATTAATCGTGTCTAGTTTTTGCATCCAAATTTGCGTCCAATTTTATGTTTATTGTGACGTCCATTTTTGTGTCCACATTTTTCTTATGAGACGTGCAATTTTACATCCACTTTTTTGTTAAGTGCGGTGTCTACTTTTGTGTCATGTTTTTCAATCTAGTTTTGCAATTAGCGTTGCATCTAATATTGAATTCATTTTGCGTTTTGTTTTGCATCTACTGTTAATTAAGAATTTAAATTTCAATTATTAATAGTGAAATATAACAAGTTTTATTGTTTTTGCATCCATTTTATTAATTTCAATTTAATATTTAAATATATCAAAATTCTCAAATATCATTAGAAATTCATATTTAAAACATAACATTTATGAAGAAGTTTACTAAAAATTCTCAACATCCATTCAAAAATAGTAATATTCTCATATATATACATACTAATTCTTCATCAAAAGAACATTGGAAATTTCCAATATAAATAAAGAAACAAGACATTACTAATAATATCATCATATTCTTTAATCAAATCAACTAAAAGTCAAATGTTTGATCAAAATATCAAAACCTTTCATGGATATCAATATAGTAAAGTAAAAAGAAGTCAAATATATATATGATTTAAATACCAGTCTAACAAAAAAAGGTTGTATGATCTCCATATATAGATATAAAAGTCAAAATTATAAATTTATCATAGGTATATATCATCAATAATATATGTAAATATAATCCAAAATGTATCATGTTCTTTAATCAAATCAACTAAAATTCAAATGTTTGATCAACATACCAAAACCTTTNAATAAGTCAACTATATATGTGATTTAAATACCAATATTACAAAAAAAATGTTGCATGATCTCTATATATAGATATAAAATTCAAAATTATAAATGTATAATAGTTATATGTCAACATAATATATGTAAATATAATCCAAAATGTATCATGTTCATGCATAGCATCAATAGCCAACTAGTAACACCAACATCATCATCAAGATAATGTTCATGATCATCAAACTTATCATCTTAATCAACCTCATTCCCATTGTTTTCATCATCGTCGCCATCATCGCCATCATCATCATCTTCTTCTCCTTCTATATTCATTGCAGGCTCAACATAATTTGGATAATTATCTATAGAGTCATCCATTGTTGTGATCTGAAAAAAAAATTCAATATTAGATGTTAGTATTAATTTCATACCACAATGGATATTTCATATATATTTTTAATATTACCTCATACCAAATTAAAACTAAGTATAATACAATTGCAATTAATGTGTGTGTACTAATATAACTATATAAAAAGAGCAAAAAATAGAACTAAATGACAACTTTATTAAAAGGATTGAAGCTTTATCCAAGATATTGATGTTTCTTTGGCATTAGAGTGTATTGCCTATGTATTAGTACAATAAATCATTTGAATATTTATCCAATATTTTTCAATCCCCTTAAGGTTTTACTGAATCATAAGTGAAATGGCTTCACTGATGTATTTTCAAGTCTTCTAAAAATACATCCCACATTAGATGTCAAGTGTTTATGGAAACATGATATGCATTTGATGATGTATTGCCTAATTATATGGATATTTAGGAAATAAGGCAAGTGGCAAATCATTCCAAAGGTATTGGAACAAAAACAAGGAAGCTTTTTCATAAACAAATCATAGAAAATTCATTTTAGTGTTCAATCAACAAGTTGAATAATTAAGATGGAAACTAATTGTCTTTCTTATAACATTGTTGTTCATGTTATGAGCACAAATAGGTGTTGCAACCTAGTTGTAGAAACATAGTTGATAGAAGCATAATAACTAAAAAATAAATGGCAAAAAACTAAACAAATCTAACACTAAGAAGTAATCATGTTGTTATGTATATCAAATAACATCATTAAATAGTATATACCTAGACTATATAAATAAGGACTTCATGTATTTTTTTGTTATGTTTTGAACAATATTGTTAAATAAATATAACTCTGAAAGATATTCTATTTTGTATTATTATTGTTATTTCCCCTTCCATAGATATGTTGTTCCTCCGATTAGGGATGTCATTGATGTAATTGGCCATGTAAAGTCTTGAGGTAAAACCTCCATTGTAAGTCGGGTCAGTAGTACCCACAAAAGTATTATTAAAATGTATTTTTGAGTCTTCCAAGGAAATTCAACCCCGGAAACAAGGAGAAGTCATCCCATTTGGGATATTAGGCCTCTCATCTGATCATTACAAATAGGATAGGAACCTCCCTCATTTGGACAAGAAGAATACTTAAGCAGTTGCACAAGAGAGAGAAGGAGCAGTCCATCTGGGAGAGAGGAATAAATCCAATATTATTCCTGGGTATTAAAACTATTATTCTTTGTTTCTTACACTATAAGTGGTTGAATTCTATATGGAGGATGTTTTTCTGGGTTTTCTCCCCCATGAGGGTTTCCCAGGATAAATTTGTGTGTTATTTTGTGTGGTTGTGCCTGTCTTTATTTCTATGATCCTTTTGTATATGGTTATGATGTTATGTTGCTAAATGATTTTATATATTGTACTAACCATTAAAATATTAACATGGTATTAGAGAAACCATGAAATAAGTCTTTGTGCAGTCGAAAAATGAATACAACTGCAACTACTAGAGATTAGGGTTTCATTCTTAAAATCCCCTAGAAGACAAAATCTAGGCATATTGGGAATTTCACTATAAATCGATATTGGAGAAGTATCAGGAGGTGAAACTTGTATAGGGAGAAGATGAAATCTTGTTGTACCTTATATGCAAGTTTAAGCCTAAGATTTGCTATACATTGGTAGATATGATTCCTCCAAATTACGGTTCCAACCTCCTATAGAATATAATCATAAACAAGTGACCTAGGGATAATTTCTATATCTCTGGCTCGAAAGGTCCAAATAAAATTTAGAAAGATTTTTTAGATAGGGAATGGAATTTAGTTTTTTTGGTCCGAGTTTTAGACCCCGAGGGTGTAACAATGACACGTGATAGTCCGTACAAGTTTGTTATGTTGAATAGTCCTCAAACAGGTCACCTTGGGAAATTTAGCATAAGTCACCCTTCAAGAATTCGATTCTACCCTAACCTATGAGGTTGGAAAGGAGACAGACAAGTCTACCCTAGGATGAAGTTTCAAAAATATTGGATATATAGATGAGACAATATCAAGAAATTGGAGAAAAATAGGGCTTCCTGTTCTGGGCACTTCCCTCCATTGATCAGTTGAAAAAGGAGGTCTATGAAATTCACCTTAGTAGGGAGCATATTTCTATGGAATAAAATTCCTATTCTGTGGATCTTCAATTTTTTGACCTAACACTACTACCGAGGAAAACTAGGGCACCAGATATTTTGCAAAGCTTTCCACGGTTTTGGGAAAATGAGGATGCTCCTCAGCTCGCCTTGAAGAAGCAAATATTTCTATCCAATTAGATATGAAAGATACCTAAGTTGAAAAATTAGGTCTTCTTTGTCAAACCCTAGGTCCACCAGAAGCAGTCTTCCATAAAAGCTTCCAAGCAAGCATCAAGTTGAAGAAATCTCATTTGTAAGTTCTATCCTCTCTATTTCCATTTGAGATTCTCATTTTTATCATGATGAGGAAACAATACCAATATTGAGAACAAGATTGAAGGAACCAGGAAATTCTGATCATGGAAGTATAGAGTGCTTCTCATGCCTAAAGAAGTATGACCTAGATAACTGTCATAGAAGAAGCTGCAGATCTAGAGGGAGATGAATACAAAGCACAAGAAGGACTTAGTAAAATACAAGAGGATTATTTTTTTCTCCATTGGATCTCACATGTATCATCCTTGTAGACTCCCAAGGAGATGTTTGATACAATGGCCATCTTATATGAAGGAAATGATATCAACATGAACATGACCTTGAGAACTCTACCCAAGGATGTAAAGATGCAAATGTCAGAAGGAATTCAATAATATTCCTCAAATATATCTCAGATCAAGATGCAACTAGAATTCATGGAAGACAATGTCTAAGAAAAAAAAGTGGAGATTAAAACATTGAATGGGCTCCCAACTTCATGGGATTCATTCATTCAAGGAATATGTGCAAGAAGGAAGATGATATTTTTCCTCGACTCATAACAAGAGAGGAAAATATGGGAGAAATTGTAGATCAATCTCTCATAGTTCACTCCAAGAATAAATCATAGAAAGAAGGAGGACCATCATCACAACAAAAGAAAAAATGAATCCTTCCAACATTCAATACTACACTTGTGATGATAAGGGACTCTACTCTATATATTGTACCAAAAATAAAGGCTCCTTCAATAAGAAGTCAAACAAGAAAATACATCATGCTCACACCGCTGAAGATGATGAACCAACTAATTCAGAGAAGAAAAAGAAGATTCCTCAATTGACAAGGAACATGAATTATGCTAGTGAAGACAAAGACCATACTTATATCCATATCAGTATTTGGATAAGAAGGAATGCATTTAGTGACACTTAGAACCAGTACACAGGTTCTTAGAATGAGATAAGGAAGTAGAAGGCTCCAGTTATTCTTGCAAGGACATAAGGATCAAGAAGGAGTCCACACACCAAACAAACAAACAAAGGTTCCCAGAATCAGATAATGAAGTAGAAAGCTCCAATTATTCTTATCAAGGAGTCCACCCCAAACAAATAATGACAAGTATTTGAATTGTCATTTCCTATATATCTAGTTACTTAAATGACATTTTTTAGTTGTATACATATCTATGTTCAAGGAAATTTATCATGCACAATATAATGTTTTCATTAATGAACATTATACTACTAATATGCATGTGATGGGTAAGTGGCCTATGGTGATATACAAAATTTCATTTCTACTTATCTAGAATGAAACCTCTTTACTGACATGTTGGGATTATTGCACAATATCAATAATGTTATGGTAGAGATGGAAGGCATCTAGAAGGTTTCTGTGTTTATACATGATATGGATGAATGTTGTATTGACTAAAATAGTTGCATGAATATATTTTTGTGCATAATAATTTGTCATTATGAATGTGTTATGAAATGTTTATAACCATGTTACTGATGTATTTGACTTCTAGGAAAGATCATGTATAAACACCTACAAGCAAAGAAGGATGAGACTTGTTCTGAAGAATAAGTGACGACAGTTCCATTAGAAGATTCAATTCAATAAGAATACATGAAGATGAACCTGTAGCTCTAGGGCTAGAGACACCATGGTAGAAGAAATATATTTAGAAGAATAAAGAATCATAATATGACCTAAAGAGAATGGTAGATCCACCTCAAGAGATGTAGACCATATTGGGAATGAGAGATAATTTGATATGAAGAAAATTATGACATGACTTCCAACGAAATTAAGAGGACTTAGATACACTCTAGTTATGTGGCACTGTTGAGTGATATCATTGATTCTATGAAGAAGTGACCGAGAAGACTATGATAAAAGAATGCCAGTTGATCATGAGGAATGATGTCTAGGATGCGGTTCTGAGACCTGAAGGGAAGTCCATAGTGTCTTCCATGTGGATCTAAAATATCAAGTACGTAGTAGATGGAAACATCAATGGATACAAATAAAGGTTCATGGTTTCTCTCATAAAGAGGGAGTAGAATATGGCATGACACACCCCATTGACTAGACACACTTCTCTAGTGAAGTAGAAGTGTATATTGAGCATAGAACCACATGTGCACATAAGGATTTGTAGGAGCTCAGAAGGAAACCATGGATAAACACATTCAGTTACATGAGGAGCTTGAAGATCACCTAGTGTGATGACTATTTCAACCTTTGCTACAAGGTTTAAGATGGAATCCTATAGAGGATTACAAGTTCACAGGTGGGTGCAAGAGGAAAGTTTCAACAAAGTTCAAGATAAAGGATCTTGGTATATAATGAATTGATATGGATACATAGAAGATCAATATCTCCAATACAAAATGTTTTGATACATAAAGTACAAAATGCAGAGGGAGGATGATGCTCTGCTTCAGAGGGAGTGACTGCATAAGATCTCCAATTTTGACATGGTATGATAGGATGGACAACTTCCTGATGGACTTAGACTTTACCAAGAGTAAAGTGGTTTCAAACCTTTATTTTAAGGTTGAATGCAAAATACTGGTATATGTCGATGACCTGACGGGAGAGGACAAACTCATTGAAGACGCAAAGAGGAAGTGCTAGAAAGAGCACCTCAGGATGATGTTTCATTTTGCAATCGGGTATGATCTCATGGCTTAGAAAAAAAACCCAGTGTTTCCCTCAATACATTCAAGCATGAGTACATTGCAACATGTTCATCCTGTAGTGAAGAAATATGGCTTCACAAGCTACTGGAAATATTGTTTGATGTCGAGATAGATGCAACTGATATTTATTGCGACAACCAAAGTTACATAAAACTCAATGTTTCATAAAGTTTGGGATATGGTGTAGAGAGGAGCCATGAAGCTCCAGTATGTTCTTATAGAGGAAAAAGTTGTGGATGTACAAGAAAATAATAATGATCCTCAATGGTTTGGTCACTATATAGAGATCTTGGTCCTATCTTCCTGGGTAGATCCCAATATGGTTCCATCACCGCGGGTGGATCCCATTATGACTGGTCATATCACTAAGGGTAGATCCCAACATGGTTGGTGGAATTCTCACAAGGAATATCCCAAGAAGGTTGGTTATATCTTCAAATAGGAAGATGACAATGAGAAGTGGTCCTGCATTCATTTGCGGACATTGTGGACTGGCATTCATTTGCATACATTGTGGTCCTGCATTGATTTGCGGATGTTGTGGTATGGCATTCATTTGTAGACATTGTGGTCCTGCATTCATTTGCAGACGTTGTTAACTGGCATTCATTTGCAGATGTTGTGGTCCTGCATTCATTTGTGTATGTTGTGGTATGGAATTCATTTGCGGATGTTGTGGTCTGGAATTCCTTTCCAGACCTTGTGGTCCTACATTCATTTGTAGATGATGATATTCCAACATTTTTGGTGTTGTGGGTGATTCCACATTAATTTGTGATGTTGTGTTGTCTTTGTGTAACATTGCAGGTGATGCTCGGGATGAGGATACTTGCAATGATATGTGATGCGATGAGATGTGATACTCATGGTGAATTAATGAGATGTGACAAGATGTGATACTTGTGATGATGCAATGATGAAGTGATGAGATGTGATACTCGTGATGATGTGATGAGATGTGATGCTCATGATGATGCTTTGAGATGTGATACTCATGATGATGTGATGAGAGGTGATGTGATGAGATGTTGTGCTCATGATGATGTGACGAGATGTGATACTTGTGATGATGTGACAAGATGTGATGCTCGTGATGATATGTCAAGATATGATGCTCGTATGAATGTGCTCATGATGTGATGCTATTGTTTTGTTATAGAATACCTTCCTTTTTTAGAGCGACTGGTAAATAAATGTAATTGCAGAAGACATTCCATTTTGTATTATTATTGTTATTACCCATTCCAGAGATGTCGTTCCTCTGATTAGGGATGGCATTGATGTAATTGGTCATATAAAGTCTTGAGGTAAAACCTCTGTTGTAAGTCGAGTTAGTAGTACCCACAAAAAGTTATATTAAAATGTATTTTTGAGTATTCCAAGGCAAGTCAGCCCTGACATGAAGGAGAATTCAGTCCAGCTAGGTTATTAGGCCTCTCAGCTGATAAGTATAAATAGGATAGGTTTTTCCCTCATTTGGAAAAGAATAACACTTAAGCAGTTGTGCAAGAGAGAGAAGGAGTGGTCAATCTGGGAGAGAGGAAGCAGTCCAGTATTATTCTTGGGGTCTTATAAGTCTTATTATATGGGTCTTACACTGTACTTGGTTGAAGTCTACATCAAGGAATTTTTGTTGGGTTTTCAACCCCCATGAGGGTTTTCCAGGATAAATCTTTGTGTTATTTTGTGTGGTTGTGCTTGACTTTATTTCAGTGATCCTTTTGTATATGGTTATGATTTTATGATGCTAAATGATTTTATATCTTGTATAACCATTGAAATATTAAGAAATGCTACTCATATTCACATGAACATATTTACAAACAAAGATGCATAACGTGGAAGGGTATATATAATGAGAGTCTCAAAAAATAAGAAACCCTAATTTTTCCCTATTTTTTCATATTCTCCAATCGTCACCAAAATTGATGCATAAGCACATCTCGATAAAGGGTATCCAAACTTAAAAATTATGATAATTTTTTCAAAAATATGGACATTTAAAAATTAGGAAATTACCTATTAAAGAAAGTATTAGAAAAACTATAAGTACCCTTTGGATTGCTTACCCTACCATGCATGCATCAAATATTGCATGTGATGGAAGCATGGGGAACCTTTTGAACTAAAAATATATGCACTGGTATGAATGTGAATTTTTCCTTGAAGAACAATGCTATGAAAACCTCATCCAAAACAATTGTCAAATATTTAACCCTAAGAATGAAGGTCTACCACCATGTGTTAAGTTTAGCTAATGCACTCATGAACGATTGATGGAAAATGGTGAACTTTTAAGTTTTAATTATAATATTATCCCATATTTTATCCACGAACTGTTTGTTTTGAACCACCAAGATGACTATCGAGGAAATTGATTCCATGTGATAAGACCATAAATTTCATTTTGGTTGACCTTCTATTGATTATAAAGGCTACAAAGAACCATGTATGTTGGAGCTTAGCACAAAAGGGGGAGGAGGTGTAACCCACCAATGGTCATGATTAACAATTGAAAGGAGAATAAGAAAAATTATGTGAGGAGGTATTAGCTAGACAAACTATAAAAAATGAGAGATAAAATGCATCAAATCATGTTAGTATTGCAAAACTTGGCCTTGAAGATGTTATATGTTTAGTTTCAATTTGAAAGTTTAAATGTGGAATTTGTTCATAATTTTTGTTGCCAACAGAGTTTTTTCCAACAATTAAAACTGGAGCATTTCATTAACATGGAAATCAGATACACACATCCCTTTGCATGGATTCATGTGGAACAATTCTTTATTTGTATTTTTACTTTGTATAAACGATTGTAATAAATTGTTGGAGTTAAAGAGAAAGTCGGAATTCATAGAATTGATGTACAACATGATAGGTATGGGTGGTCATATGACATAATTTACTATCCCTTAATAGATAATAGGTAAAACTTGACAAGGTGTAATAAAATATGGCAAAGCCAAGCTATTAATAAAATCCTGAAAACAATTTACGTAGGGAAAATAAGAGAAACTCTCATACACACAATAAATAAGAGCAATAAATGGAAGGAATTTATCTTAAAAGTAGGAAACGTTTTGTTAGAGAACCATTAATACACCAAGTCTTAGAATACTTTAGGAATTTGAACATCCAACAGAGAAGGAACCTTAATGCCATAGTTACATGTTGTTTGCACGCCAATTTCAATCATTTTGAAGCAAGAAAACTTTGCGGAGTAGGGTGGCTAGCCAAGACAAATAATATTAAATTGTAGACATCCAAATAGTGTTGGAATTGTCCTTTGGAATTTTTCTTTGGGTCATTATTTGAAAAGGTATGTATTGGAAGTGGATCCCTCCACATATATTTAATATTATATTGTGGTAGAAAAATGAATACTTATTCAACCTCTCACCAAAATATGCAAGTGTCATAAGGTAAACCTGTGTTATCAGAACCAAACTGGTTCTAGAAATACTTATTGGTCCAATTGGTTGAGAAGGTTTTCCTATCCAAACATGTGCCTCAAATGAACAAAGGAAAGTTCCAAAGCAGAACCAATCCTCCTGCTCAAAGCCTGCCACTTTTGTATGAGACCACTCATTTTCCTAGAAATCCATATGCAAAGGCTCAAAGCATAAAATTCAAAAAGGAAAAAAAGTTAAACCCTAGATGCACCAATCATCAACAATATTAAATGGTAAAATTAAATGCTTAAAGTAAAATTGAAATTATCCTTATCTTTCATTTTCTATCCTTTTACTTAATTTTTTAACATTACCATTAATTGTTTCAAGATGTTTGAGAGTTGTTCCATTACCATTAATTTCAAACCCTAGAAAGGAATTATGGTCTTTTTTTGGAATCCATAACAGTGACAAAGGAAACTAAACATTATGAACAACAGTGAAAGGTGAAAATATCAATAGTTCCTTTGAGTTGAATTGGCCTCATAGGTAGTTTTGGGTATGTCTCATATCCATAAAAACATTTAACAATGATCTTAGGAATTGCTTCAAATAAAAAAAACATGTAACCACAATAATTCATAAAACTAGGTGCATCTTAGACACTTCTGGGCATGAATAAGACCACAACAACAACAAATCCGAGTGTTTCATGGGTGAAATGGAAATGAAACCCTAACTTAATATTTATGGGAAGTTTGAAGGAGGATTTAGGGAAATTTTAGACATGAAACCAACAATAAAACACCCCAAATTGCCTGAAATAGTGAAAACATAAATAAAAGGTGGAAACTTACACTTCAAGTCCACCTCAACACACACCATTGGAATTGTCTGAAACAAAATCTGATGTCAAATTTTGACAACATAAACTTGTTTCTAGATCACATTTCTATACTTGTTTAGTTTCAATTTGAGAGTTCAATTGTGCAAGTTGTTCATAATTGTTGTTTCCAATATATTTTTCTCCAACAATTGAAACTAGAATAACTCATTAACATGGAAAATAGATACACACATCCCTCTTCATGGATTCAAGTGGAACAATTCTAAATTTTTATTTTTTCTCTATATCAGTGATCGTAATAAATTGTTGGAGATAAAGAGAAAGTTGGAATTTAGAGAATTCATGTACAACATGACATGTATGGGTGGTCATATCACATAATTTACTATCCCTCAATAACTAATATAGGTAAAACTTGACAAGGTATAACAAAATCTGGCAAAGATAAGCTATCAATAAAATCACGACTATAATCTATGGATAGAATATAAGAGAAACTCTCATACACGCAAATCATTATATCTTATGCATGGATTAACTAAAAGCAGTTGGAATTTTATAAGGATCTGATAACACACCCTGGGTAGCCAACACCAAGAAGAAATAAGCATTTAAGGGAAACTTAAATGATTTATAAATGAAATTGAAAAGTGTTTAAGGTGGGTATTGATTGAATGCCTTTATGAAGGTGTGTAAATGTAGGGGCCAATAGTGAAAGAAAGAGGGACTTCGTAGTCACTGGTTACCTATGATATCTCTTATGATCCTACCATGTTCATTCCTCTTACATACTCTCAATGATCTTAATCAAGACCTTAACCAATGCAAATACCATACGTTTGTACTCCAATGACTTCTCATTTTGTTTCCACTACTTAGGAGCTATGGAACATTATGAAGTAAGTGTATAAGAAATTTAATATGCAAAGAAACTTACAAGGATTTTAATATTGGATTCCAGCTTTAAGAAACATTATCTAGTACTCAATTACATTTTGTACAAATTTCTCTCCCATGGTTAATATATACCTCAAATGTTCACTAGTGTTTCTCTATATAATATGACAATGTTTCAGAATTCTCACATGAATTTGTATCTTATATCGATTTAGATTTTCTCTCCCTGACCTATAGTTGTTTTCCTTTAAACCCTAGTCCATCCATTGAAACAAAAGATAATGTGTTTCTTGTGTAGTTTCAATTTGAGATTTTAATTGTGCAAGTTGTTCATAATTGTTGATTCTAATAGAGTTTTCTCCAACAATTAAAACTGGAACATCTCATTAACATGGAAAACAGATACATGCATCCATATGTATGGATTCATGGATTCATCCATAACAAAATGGTGAAGGTTCCAACCTCACTTAAAAACCTAAGGGTGTCACAGGACAATCCCTAGTTGCACACACAACTCAAAACCCAATTTACAATAGTAAGCAAAGTGGCAGTCCATCCCTAGAGGGAATACATAGTCATAGTCCAACATAGGTAGATTACAGTAGTCATAGGAAAATCCTTATAGGGCTCACACAGGTCACAGTTTAGTAAGGGAGGGATAGGAAAAACATGATGTTACCAAAATCAGGAAAAACAATCCAAAACAGAAAAGCAACAAAGCAAGGGTGAAAAGTAGGAAAAAACACAGATGCTAAATTCAATCAAGGAGGGAACATGAGAAATCTAGGTGACCACATTCAATGTATCGTGATGGCCAATAATATTATAAAACAGGGAAGGTGCACCATTCTCACATATTTTGATGATTTGAGTTTTGCATTGAGAGCACTGAGCTACTCAAACTTGGGAGATGTGCCCCTAGTCCACCTTTGGGAGATGTGCACCATAGAAAATGTATTACATTATGCTTCATAGTTCCTCAAAAACCACTAGAGTTTGATTTTCATGTATAATCCATCATACATGTTGAAGAATTCAAGATTTAATAGTTGGTGCAGAGATTGATGCAAGAGTTTGTAATTTGTGATGAGATCTAGCTTGAGAAGAGGTCAATTGGAGCAATTGTGCTTCTTGTAAGCTACATCATTAGATATAGTGCCTACCATGAGCTCCCATATGATTATATTCTATCCATGACTATGATTCAGTATTGCTTTCACTTCTCTCATCCTCATATTGAATAAATTTTGCTCTATCTTGTGAAATCTTAAAGATTGAGAATTTTATGTAATTTTGATTTTTCATACTATCAATTCTATAAAATTCGAATGGAAGTTTTATACTATTTATTTACATGTATTTTAGCTCATAATTCAGGTCTACGAATGATTTCGAGCGACCTTGAGGCTCTTTGTAATTCAATGTTTTAAGGTTGGCTCTCCTTACATAGAAAATTGACTAGTTTTATATAAATTGTTATAGAATGATTTCTATGAATCCATTTTTTAGTCTATGAGTTTTGGCAGGTTATTAAGAGTCTATTAAATCTATTCCAAGCATTAATCCAGAGTGTCAAAACCCTTAAGTTTTCCTAAAATCAAGTTAGAAATCAGCCTTCAGTGTAGTCCGAAATGACATACTTGTTTGTTTAACCTCCAAAATGTTCCAGTTTGTGTCTAAACCTTTGGATTCAAATCTTACCTGAATAGGGACGATAAAAATATCCTACCCCAAGTCTAGACACATTCGGCGAAGCACCAGGAAGCCTCTAGTATTCACATAAATTCCAATTTGGGTGTGATGAATCCAGTAAAAGTTTCCATCGTAGTTTGTATGGACTTTAAAACCTTATGATCATAATTACAAACCAATTTACTTCTGCTGCAAATCACACCCTTGTATCCTCCCTTCCAAAGTTCTTGCATGTTTAAAATTGTCTACTGAAATCCTAGTAATATTTTTTAGTTTGGTCTCACAACTTCCACTACATTTTGTTTTAAGTTTTGAAAGGATTAATTAATGTACAATTAGATCTGATAGGTACATTACATAATATATTAAATCGGACTCCATAGAAAGAACTAAAATATTAAGCGGGAGATTCTAATCCAAGCAATCAAGTTCTTTGGAAAGGAGAGATCAGGCAGGAATTGTGATTTAAAGTTAGCGAACACATTGAATAATGATTTAACCTTGTAGCATGTACCTTTCCTAGTATCTGCATGATAATACAATGAACACCTGGCCTAAGATTGATCCATGAAAATTAGTGCCTATGTCAACATTTTGTGGTATCAAATTTTAGGAAAGCACCTTGCATTACCAGATAATAATGCCTCTTTATGCTAACTCTCTGCATAAAGGATGTCAACGCGTTCAATGCCTCAAATAAATAAGTAAAACCATCCATCCAATATCATCATGATATCAAATCCATTGCTTCTAGAGGTGTTTTTAAATGCTAATATGATTGAAATATGTTGACTATATTTCAAGAATGAGGAAGGTGTGGTCCTTCTCCCCTTTCAGGCATTGTTCTCTGCTCACAAATCACATTCACGTTAGAATAAACAAGGGTGCATCATTGTGAATCAATTTCAGGCTATTACTTTCAGCATTTAACAATAGAATTAAGTAGGTTGTATATATCGAAGAGTTATAACCAGTAGTAAGGTGCACTTCTTGCAACCTACATTTGGCATCCTCCATTAGTATCCACAGTAACAGAAGGGTGCTCCTTTTGAAGGAGATATGGAAACATTAAATATGCATTAGATGGAGAAGTTATATTCTATTATAGGATGCAAGAAGACGAATTTCCCAAGACTATCTTTAGCCTCATTAGGGTGCACTTCCAAGGCAACATGAGGGTGTTTTAATTAGAAGGTACACCCATATTTCAAAACTTGTTTCAACACTTGAAATCCAACAACAGTGAATGCAAGTTATTGTTGATATTCTAGCCAGAAGAAGGGACACTTTTAGGCTTATCTTTATCTCATTTCAGTTCATGGATCGTGTAGGAATGAAACCTTGTTGGAGGGATGTTAATTAATGTTTATCACCATCTATTTTCATTTATAAACTCCAAAGGAGGGCGTTGTTATGTGCAGCATCCTCATCCTATTTCATCTCATAAAAGCTATTGGAGAAGCAGTCATGGAGGGTGTTTGTTTAGGTCTATTCTTTGCATGGTCACTAGTCAAGGAAGGTTGACTTCTCTCGTCTATTTTCAGCGTGTTCATATTATTGTAACAACCAAATGGAGGTCACCCTAGTTCAATTTATTGCATATATTTTTCATTCCATTTTCATGGTGCAAACTCAACTTGAATAATTCAAATGTAAGGATTTATTTTTTATTGGAGGTTTTATTAGAGATTTTGAGATGTTTTCAACTAGACAAATCAACATGCCTTGTGTTAAGAATTGTAATCTCAACGAAACACTATGAATACTATATTAATTAGTTAGTTAGTTGATTAGTTGAGTTGGTCACATTACCTAGAATTAGTGGCCCACAGTATTTGATGACCCATGGTATTTACCCATGGTTTTGATGGTATGTAATCCTATAAATACATTTGGTTAATATTGAGAAGGTGATCAATAAGCCCATTGTGATTATGGTATTACATTGTTTTCTTTAACATGGTATCAGAGCCCATGGATTTATCCATTCCTTATTGTCTTGGGTAATCCATTCCACATAGTGGAAATCACAGACGAAGAATCAAGTGTATGTTTTTCTCTTTATTTTTATCTCTTGGGTAATCCTTTTCACAAAGTGGAAACCACACACACCAATAGGTACAATCTTATTGGAGTTTGTGATCTAGACAAGAAGATCAATTTTTGAAGATGGTGCCAGCAGAAGCACTACCAGAAGGATATGAAGAGGTAAGAAATATCTTAACACCATAAGGTTTATGGAAGACCTTCAATGGAGATGAGTATGATGCATGGGAAATCAAAGTACTTAATTTTTTAAAATTACAAGATTTGTGGCACTTTATCATTGAAGAGGATCCCATTGATCCATAAAAAGTTAATGCTTTGACAAAGTTCGAAAAGGAAAGAAGGAAAGTTGTTTTCTTATGTCGCATATAAGACAATATAGAATATTCCCTATTTCATTACATTGTAGAAATTGATAATCCAAAGAGAGCATGGGATACACTAAAGGAAGTGTTTAGTGAGGAACAAACAGTAGAGGAAGATGAATTTTCAAGTTACATAAAGTACGAGGAATCCCAAAATGAAGTGGAAGATACTCAAGATTATTGTGTCTATGAGGCAATTAGTGATCATGTAATCCCAACAAAGGATTTTGATCCAGTTATGTTTGATGATGACAATGAAAGTAAACATGTCACTGTAGCGGTACTCAATGATGTGAGTGATAGTATATTTGAGAAAGAGACAATTGACAGTAGCATAGAAGCTGCAATATTTGCTAAGAATGAGCAACAACTAGTTGATAGCAGCACAAAAGAAACAACAACATGCAGTCCACCCCAAAACTAGAAAACCAGAAGTTTGAGGGATATCTATAAGCAGACTCCTGTTAGTGATGGGAATCTACAGTATGCTTTGTTTTCTTCTGATCCCACAATTTTTGAAGAAGAAATGAAGGATGCACAGTGGATACATGAAAATGAAGAAGTCAATGCGAATGATGAAGTAGCTTCCATTGATGAGAAACACCAAGATGTGAATGCTCTTTAAGTAAAGATGAAATATATTCATATTTTTTTCTGCAAAAATTTTCAGTGTGTAGGTAAAGATGACAACTAGAAAAATCATATTGAAACAGAAGAAGAAGACTTGCACTATGTTCTAGAAGCTGAAAAAGAAAAACAACTTAGCATCAAGATCCAAAAAACAAAGAAGAATAAATCCAAGTACACTTCAAGGAAGAAAGTGAAGCTAATTTTTTTTAAGTGAAATGTAAGCCTAGATGAGGCATAGACCAGCAAGCAACTTTTTGCATTGATAGTGCTGAAAGTATTGTCCTAGTTGAGATTAAGGGGGTGTGTTAAGAATTGTAATCTCAATGGACCACTATGAATACTACATTAATTAGTTAGTTAATTGATTAGTTGAGTTGGTCACATTACCTAGAATTAGTGGCCCATAGTATTTGATGACTCGTGGTATTTACCCATGGTTTTGATGTTATGTAATCCTATAAATACATTTGGTCAATATTGAGAAGGCAATCAATCTTCCCATAGTGCTTCTTGTGCTGCATTGTTTTCTTTTACACCTTGTCGTCCACTAATGATCTGTGGTATGCATGTAAAGGATAACGCTTTGTGAAGATAATTGAATTATTTTAATTATTTTATAGAGAGTGTGAAGGATCATGGGTCTACTTGATAAAGATTCACTGGCTAGAGCAGGGTTCAATCATTTTTTCTGGCTTATGTCTTCTCCTCCATTCCATTTTCTCTTCTCTCTCTCTCCTTTCACACGTGAAATTTTCAGCTTGGGAAAACAACTAGATACAAATTTGTATTGTGATTTGGTTCTTGCTACATCGAAATTGCATAGAAGTGGTTAGATTTGACCTTGGAGGACCAGCCATGAAAGGCTCTCCTTGAAGTTTCAAAGCCATTTTACTTTGATTTGTGGTTGAAGTGACAATGTTCTAGCATATAGTTTCAATTTCCAATGAAAATAAATGATTTTGATAGAGGAATGATGTGTTTATGTGCTAAATATTCTGATTATTGATTTCTCTTCTTGTTTCAATGCTACCTTTGCCAACGTAGGTTTGAACGCCTTGGTGATTTTCTTTCTTTGACTCCATTTTGCCAACATTGGGTTTAATTGTACTAGATTCATTTAAAATATATTATCATTTTCTTTGGATTTTAAAGTAAAAATATGCCAGTTGTAGTGCTTGAATTGGGCAGCCATGCAGTATTCACATGCAAATCTACGTTGTTTTCTTACCGATTTTGGGTTTTATAACAGATTTTCAGATTCATGAAGCATAAAATTCAACAAGAAAAGGTTTAGATCTGGATTGTTTAACTAAAAATATTGATTCTTAGAGCCGATTCTATAAGGGATACCCTAGGATGACTAGAATCATCCTGGAAGAGAGAGGGAGTGTGAACAAGCTGGCAACACACACACCCCCGATGGCCATCTACACTTTAAATAACAACACTTTGTTGTTACTTCGTTTCTTTCCTTGATTTTTGTTCTGAGATCCCCATCGTGGAAAAAGACTCTTGTGATCCTGCAAAAGAATCTAGTCTAAAGGCCCAAATGTGTTAGCACAGAGGACAACTCCAATCCTGAGAAAAACAATCATAAACATGCAAAAACCTAGCTATTTTATATGATTACATACATATTTAATAATTGATACAAATGTAGCATTACAACTCTTTGATGATTTAGGGAAAATTCATGGTAGTACAACCAGCAGGTATGGGGAGTTTAAGAAAACCCATTAGACAACATCTCAAGGAGAAAATTGAGGAAAAATACTATGCACTAGATGAATACTGAAGGAAAAGATACCAAAATCAAACAAATCAACTAGGACAAGTACAACAACAAGGATGGAGAGATTAAAAAAACCCATTAGCCAACGTTCCAAGGAAAAAAGTGAGGCATAATACTATTAACTAGATGACTACTAAAGGAAAAGATACCAGAATCAAACAAATTAACTAGGACAAGCATCTCTTTTGAATCTATCCAACACTCCAATCATTAGAAGGGGTTTTCAAGTTTTTACCATCTTTAGTCTAGTTTCCCGTGTGAATTGACATGGCTTGTTGAAAAAATCCTGAAAATTAAAAAACACATTACGAAGGTCATATTGCTTCAATTCCAATCCCATTTCATGCATTTAATTATCCCACTTAGATAAGGGATTCCAAAGATAAAGCTACATAGATAGTACACTCTCGATCATGTAGAAGGGTGATGTCCCATGTTTTTCCAATGCCCATTTTATACAAATCACTAAAGCCCCATAAAATTCATTGTTTCATGGTTTCACGGATTTGATACTTGATACTTTACAATGGCATGCTTAAAATTGATTTGAGATCCTCAAAGAACCCCTAGTCTCAGAGGATGCATTTTTAGTAAAATCTAGAAGAACGGGCCCTATATTCTCACTTGATGCATTTTCAATAAAAACTAATCTCTTAAACAATAACAAAAAAACCCCAAAAAATAAGGAAATAACATCAATAATATGGGGACCAATACCTATTTTCTTTTTCGCTTGAGTATAAAAAAACCTTCAAATATGACCCTCGATTGTCTTTAATTTTGTGGCAAAAAAAGTCAAATATCAGCTCAGGAATGTCTTTTGTGGTAGAAAAAGCCGAATATTAGCTTATTTTTTTTCTGGTTGTCGAGCATTCAGATCCAAAAACCTTCAAATATGACCTCGAATTTCTTTAGTGGCAGGAAAAGTTGAATATCAACTCAATTTTGTCTTGTTGTCAATCATTTTGATTAGAATAGAAGAATCCTTAGTGATGAGGAGGGTTTAGAACATAAAAAGTAACTCTTATATAAAATAGTAAGGCTTCATAAAATTGATAAAGCAACTTTTACAAATGGAAATCAAATGAGCAGGGTTTAGAAGATAAAAAGTAACTCTTATATAAAATAGTAAGGCTTCATAAAATTGATAAAGCAACTTTTACAAATGGAAATCAAATACTAAAAGACACCACCAAACCCAAAAAAGGGACTAGTTTATATCATGCAATACCTACTTATGATTTTTTTAATTAAATGTTACCAATAATTAATTTTATTTTTTTTAACAAATACACATGTACACCCAGTAAGAAACTATCGACAAAAAAATAGAGTTAAATTATAATGGAAAATCATCAACTAGTGTGCATATTTGAGTTTGGGAATAATTTCACTTGGTACAAAGCTAAGTGTGTAGGAGACCATATCATAAATTTTTACACAAACAAAATTAAACACCAATTAATTCGGTAGCTACCATTATTTGTGGAGATCAAGTTAAATATAATGAAACCTTCCATCTAAAAATATGACGTGTCTTACATAATTTAGGATTAGTGGTCACTTGTGATTTAAATAATATGGTCCTGTGAATTAATTGGGTAGCTACTACTATTTGTGGAGATTTAGTTAAATATAATGAAACCTTTCATCTAAAAATATGTTATGTCTTACATAATTTAGAATTACTGGCCACTTGTGATTTAAATAGTATAATCCCTAGATTGTAAAGATGGCACAGTTCCATGACTGTTGTTGATATTTAATGTGTTTTAGATAAATCTAAGTTAAAATTATATATTTCATACATTTTGTTCAAACTTTTTCACATAGTTGGATAACAAAATTTATATCATTTCAACCAATCAAATTTAAATTATTCAATTCAATTTACATTAACTAAATTAGTTAAATAAGCTCATTTGTATTCATTGCTTTAATTACATTCATAAATTATGTTAACATGTAAATTTAATTGTTGTAATTTAATTTACATAAAAGAATTATTTACATCTTTTTTTAACATGGTTTAGCATAACATAGCATTCAATAATTACATCTAACATTAGGGTGAATCCGCGGACCTGGGTAACACTTTTTGGCAAGTGCATTTCGGCAAAAAGAGAAAAACGTACCTCGGTCGAGGGCTTGTTAAACCCTCGACCGAGGTCTTAATACCTCGACTGAGGTTTTATCAAGCCCTCGACCGAGGTTTTGTTTAGCCCTCGACCGAGGTATTTCTTAACCCTCGGTCGAGGTATTAAAACCTTGACCGAGGGTTAAGAAATACCTCGGTTGAGGTATTAACTCTGTTGAGGTATGGACCTCGGTCGAGGTACATACCTCGACCAAGGTGCCTGTGTCGAAAAAATTATAAAAAGGGGCCGCGGCCGGTTTTTTTGCAAAAATTGACTGTGGATGCTCGACCGAGAAGCAAGTTTGGTTGACAGCGGCGTAAGGATTGGAAACCTAAGCACCCCGAAGCAACCCAACCTCGTCACGATGGCGTCGGAGCCAAGAGGTAACAGTTTAAATAATTGTTTTTCAATTTATAAAATTGGTAAATGTATGTTTTATTTATAAAATTGGTAAATAATTGTTTTATAAATTTATAAAATTTGTTTTAAAATTTGGTAAATGTATGTTTTTATAATTTTCATGTTTAAAATGTGTACCGACAAGTAGAAATGCTGCCGGGTTTTTGAAAATTTGTAGTTAAATTGAATTTTTTTGTTAATTTGTTATATATATATAAATTATGTCAACCGGTAGCGTTTATGCTACCGGTTTAATTTTGAAATGTGTCCCGAGCAAGCCGAAATGTTGCTCGATTTTTTTCAATCCTCCTTGAATTCATGGAGGATTGAAAAAAATCCATAAAACACTAACTAAACAAACCTATATGAACCATGGAGACAATTAATCAACTGTAGGCCCGAGACAAATAATAAATTTTTTATAAAAAATTATTTGAAATTGGTTAATAAGTTATAATATTAATAAAAAATCCCATACCCAAACATGAAATAGTGTCATATCATTCCCAAAATGACACAAGGTACACAAAAGCCACAAGTTAAACATAAAAGCCCACCCATGGACAACGTCCAAATATACATCTAGTGGAATCTCATTTATCCCCACTCCCCCAGCTCGTGTGAGTTTCATTTAAAAATTTTAGCTTCCTCTTCCTTGAGCTTCATAAATCTTCCCAAGTACTCACTTGACGGTTTCTTCTCATCTCTTGACTCTACACATGAAATGCCAATTATAAGTTAGTTAACATTTGCAAATCTTATAAAAAAATCATGTTCAACTATAATAGTTCCGATTGAACACAACAAATTTTTTTTGAGCATGCACAAGTGCCTGTCATGATTGTTGTCAACATACATGGAGAAACCACTCAACACTTATGTTTACAAACCAAAAGTACTTGTATCTTCAATATTTTATGGAAGGGCCAACCAAAAAATGGGTTACAAGCACATTACAATAAGACAAATGAGACTCGCATATTAAATATTTGAAATTTTTTGTATGTACCTACAATGACTATTTGTTTAAGAGAGGGAGATACATGTACCTGGGAGGTTTTGAATACTGAATGCCTATATCTCCACTCATTGGATCAAATAAAATATTAGTATTAAGAAAATATCATAATCATTTTTTTACATACCTCATTGTGTTAGAATACCTATTATCATACAACCAAGCCCTTAAGATCATCTCTATTACTGATGGTATTCATTAGTCTCAGGTGCTCTAGTATGGTAAGAAGTATTGTACCTTCAAGGAATTTTTGTTGGGAATTATTTGTAACTAGAGGCTCATACCAATGATTAGGTTCATAAAGTGATACACACCTGCACTTGTTTCGTAATCCTTGAAATACATATCCACCATTCTTTCTTCCCTTATTGTCCTATGTCAAGTATTCACCTTTAACAACCATCGACCTGACTGGGAAGTGGTTGTTTTCATCATCAGTTATGGATGTATTAAGGGTTTATTTTCCCTCTATACAATGTACAAACCAATAATCCCCGCCACATTCACTATCTTTTAGAGAAACCACTACATATACATGCTTTGAAAAATATGAATGTAGGTATGTGATTAACATTTAAGATGAGACAATGCCATTAATGTCCAACTAAAACATGTAAATAATTCAAATATCTTGTAAATCATACCAGGTTGTACAAGATCTAAGACGATCAAAATCTAGAGAAATAGATTATTGGTTTTCCTCCAACGGAGTTTGCTCAACAATTGCATGTTGATCAAGTGGAAGTGGTACATGATACCATGCATCAACCCAATCCAATGATTCACATCCATCCCAGTCACCATCTCTACATGAGGCGGTGCATTAAGCTAATTTTCTAGTCCATACTTCAAATACAACATTGTCGAAGCTTTGAATCAAATGAAATACATGAGACATGGTAACACTCTTGCATTCCTGTGCGTGTGAATGATCTACCTCAACCACCTCCTAGAAAATATTTGTACATGTATTTTTCTTGTGAATTATACTCGCATAGTTGAATCCTCTCTCATAGTTGGTTGACCATGGCTAATGGTGTTTAACCATGTTTGGTCATAGTTGACTATGTTGTACCATAGTTGAACATGGAAAACCATGTTTGACCATGGTTGATCATAGTTTCCCATAGTTGACCATGGTTTCCCATAGTTTCCCATAATTGACACAATGCAATGTTAATTGTCACTATGTGACATCAACTGTCATAATGTGGAGTGAATTGTCACAACGCGACGTTAATTATCACATAAGGATGTTAAGGATGCTAACAGTCATAATGTGACATTAATTGCCACAATGCTATGTTAATTTTCACAATACAATAATGGTTGTGACAACACAACATTAACTATCACAATGCAAGTTTGGTTGTCAGATGTGACATTAGTTGAGACAATGTGACATTAGTTGTCACAATGTGACCTTAATTGTCACAATGTTATGTTAGTTGTCGCAATGTGATGTTGTATGTTCTCTCAATCCGACATTAATTGTCACAATGAAATGATAATTGACATGTGACATTAATTGTGACAATGTGACATACATTATCACTATATGGCGGGGCTTCTTAAAATATTTCCTGGAAAGGCTCGGTCTAGGCTCTTTATATAAATTGGCGGTCTAATTGTGATGAATCTACTCCCAAGGAAGGTATATGCCAATATGAGAATGTGGAAGTTATTGTACAGATTTTACTGAAACGATGGGAGGGAGTGTCGTCCCTGTCATTAAGCTTGATGGTCAACCATGGTCAACCACACAGTCAACCATAACAAATCATGGTCAACCAAGGTCAACCATAATCAACCAAAGGCAACTAAGATGAATTTCACAATGCAACATAGTCATGTTTAAACATAGTATACCAAAGTCAACTCTAGTCAACCATGGTAATCTATTTATCAAGTATAGTTAAAATGGTCAATTATAGTCAAACACTATCAACTGTTATTAACCATAAACAACCATGACCAACAAAAGTTAAACAAGTCAACCATTATACCCTTCGCCACCCATGGTGACTAGATCAACCATGCACTCCAATCAATCGTACCATCAGGGTCAACCATGATAACCAATTCAATCATGACAAAAAAACTCTAATTAATACC